>JAWPHD010002351.1:0-261430 GCA_037043455.1 Cyrtodaria siliqua | reverse complement strand
GTAAGGTAGTAGTTTTTTTGAGTTTTTCAATTTGATAACGCAATCTTACAATTACACATTGTAGCGGTAACACGCATTTAGTACTACTGTTCACGAACAGTCTCAAACCGAGACTGCACTATCTTTTTTATATTCATCACCCAAATTTCCCGTTTCATACTCTTTTCATCGCATACTAGTAGATAGGAAGGAATATGCAGGATATAATATATGAGCGGAAACACGCGAAAACGACACTTCAGACAAAATGTTCACATTTTATGTTTTTTGATGTTTATCAAACACGGTGATTTTCTCTTTAAAAATCTCTTTATCTTTTGTTGATATCTTAATAAAAAAATTATTTTATCTCAATTTGAAAATTAAAGATCGTACTCACCATTAATTTTGACGTTGACGTCGGCGTCTTGTACGACGTCGTTGATTAAATAACAACAAAAAACATAAACAATTACCATTTTCTATAGCATCAACTATTTATATTAAGAAACATATTTTCTATGATATAATAATTAGGTAAAACACAGAAGTGACGAAAAAGTTTATTAGTAATTAGTTGATTACCGGCCGACGTCATAAATTGTTACGTTATGACGTTGTCAGCTAAACGTCCGAAGGGAAGGGACGTTTTCGTGTGTTGCGGCTTATATGTATTTCATGTATGCACTTGTCAAGTTAGAAACTTGGCGGAAGGTATTTCATACTGGTTCTACCCAGGACAATTGGGTTGGTCTGCCTCCACCACACACACAAATCGACCATCCTATAGGTCTAGCATGTGCTAAACGTGACATAAACCACTATTTAAACAAATCATTCATATTTTCTTAACCCTTAGCCTGCTAAGGGCTACTACCTTTGGGTCCGTTGTAAACTCAGATCAGCCTGCGAGCAACTCGCAGGCTGATCAGGGTTTACAATGTCCGGCTGCTCATCAGTCATTTCTCCAAAACATAAATAGTAACATAAATGGAATGGTCTAAATTTCAAGAAAGGACAGTCCATTATACATTCATAGCGGGCTAAGGGTTAAGAGTATACATTATCGGCATGTATGTATCTGGTGGACATTCCCGAGGACATCAGACGAGTAATTTGTGTACGACCTTTAAAGGTAAGCTTGAAAGTTGAGTGGTATAAATTCTGCTCTTTGGCAAGGCGCTGTGTCGTTGTTGGTGGTCGAAGTCTATTTTTAAAATATTTCGTATAATTCAAATTTCTAGTTTTATTATCTTTTAGATGGACCTAAACACGGCAAGTTTTCGACAGAGATAAATTTTTATGAACCAACCAAAGCGTTTAATTGCGAATATTCTGCAACAAGACCAAAAGTGGCAATAAGCTGGGAACTCGATGACCTACCTGTACCGTCGGAAACCCAGTTCAACATTAAACCTACTGAATGTGTTCAGGTACTTGCTTCTCAATATATCAGCTGGGGTTGGGGGGATATGTTCCTCCAAACCAGAGTGGAAGTGCAAGTATAACTCTCCGACAAATCCTACAATAATACACACATCTAGTTACTCCCCCTGGGTATGTTCCTCCAAACCAGAGTGGATGTGCAAGTATATCTCTCCTACAGGTCCTACAATAATACACACATATAATTACTCCCCCTGGGTATGTAGTGGAATTGCAAGTATATCTCTCCTACAGGTCCTACAATAATACACAAATATAGTTACTCCCCCTGAGTTTGTTCCTCCAAACCAGAGTGGAGTAGTTCCTACAAGTATAGGCACAGACATATATGTAACCTTCGAAAATTGGAAAATTGAGGTTCCGGGCAAGGTTGTGAATAGTCTGACCAATTGTAAATGTGGTTTACTACTTAGTACATTCTCATATCCATGGCACTTTATATCTTATTATTGATTGATTAATTAATTTAGAAACACTACCATTTCTCACATCTGTTTAGAACAATGCGTTTTAAAAGGTATGTTACTGAGTCGCCATGCGTCAGCATGGCTGACTCTATGGTATCGTGTATATATGTATATAGTGCAATTTCTGAATAGGGAGTTTTTGAATCGGGTGAGCCGCTTTACCGTTGTAAGCAATGTAGTCCCTTTTAACTGCTTCAAATACAACTTAATTTGATAAGGTGACTGACATGAACGTTATGTTTACCGAATAATATAACTACTGATTGTGAAATAATGAAATAATTGTAATTGTATACAGTATAAACATGTCTTTTTTGTAGGTTTACCGAAATATTATGCGCATTAATACACTAAAAATCGGATGAGCAGCTTTACCGTTACAAGCAACGTAGTCCCCTTTAACTGCCTCAAATACAACTTAATTTGATAAAGTGACTGAAATGAACGTTATGTATACAGAGTAATATAACTACTGATTGTGAAATAATGAAATAATTGTAATTGTATACAGTATAAACATGTCTTTTTTGTAGGTTTACCGAAATATTATACGCGTTAAAACATTTTTATGAAACAATACATTTTACCAATAGTGGTGTAAATAACAACATATAAACGCATTTTTTTTTTACTACCTTTTATTTGCTAGAAATAATGGTCTTCATTCCAAAACAAAAGAAAAGTACGACCGATTGCTGGAGGTGCGCTCCAATTAGGCGGTTAATTGACAATTGAACAACAACAACACGCTGCATACCCTATGTTTTACTTGGTACGACCCAACCTTAAAAACGGACATGCGCAGACCACGAATAGTGAAAGTAAACGCGGCCATTTTATTGATTTTTGTACAATGTAAACACGGCTGGCAAAATTAATTTCGGGCTTTGTGAAGCTAAACGGATAGCTACGGCAAGATCCAGGAGCGTCTATTTTCATTCTGTCTAAGGATATCAGGTATGAAAACATAAAGTATGCAATAAAAAAAATCTCGATTCACATTCGACGCATGGGTACGATGAAATGCACAGTTCGGATGGTACATAATTTCGGATAATGTTTGGTTTTTTTGTGTGTTTTTTTTCACATAATCAAATAAGAAAAACTGTCCTTTACAAAAACATGTTGGTGGAAAAAAAAAATATATATGTATAGATACAAATATAAAGTATATTTCTATTCATTATTTAAGGTGTAAAGATTTCCTGGAATCCTACTCAATGCTTTCTAGTCTAGGCTCCTGAATTCTTTAACTTGTAGAAAGTGGTGACAAAAAGGAAAATATAGCCACAGGAGGCCCTGATAGTCTAATAAAACCTGATTAAAAACTTGGCTCCAGTTTCACCAAGTCGGATTATTATCGTTTGGCAAAAAGTGCTACTACTCTCATTTGCATCGGTTATAAATTACTATGTAATATTCTATTCCAACATATTTGAAACAAAGTAGTAAATACGTCCACTGACTAGGAGCATAAAGTGGTAGCAAAAATAAAAATATAGTCAGGAGGTTCTGAGTTTGAATACTACATATGTAACAAATGTGTGGTATAAAAGCGAATAAAGACTAATTTCCAATAAGAAAAAATATTGGACCTTTCCATTTTAAATCAGGGCCTGTCCGTTTTAAATCAGGGCCTGTCCATTTTCAGAAGCAACAAGCCCTGGGCCTGTCTCTTAAAAGAATTGCCTGTGAGCACTGACATACACTCGAAAACCAAAACCGACGCGGTTGCAAAAAATAATTCCGTCCCAAGCATTTTTCAGTACAAAAAAAAAATCTCATGTTCTAAGCATCAACATTTCATTTTAATATGCCACACCTGTAAAATTTAACCTAACCTTTAACCTCACCAAGAAGACAGACGGATCAATATTTGCGACTCTCAGGACCTTCAGTCCTTTGATTTTTTGTTCCGAAACAAATGCATTGTGTATCTACTCTTGATATAAAACAATCTCATTAAAATCATATCCTAATTACGCTTTCTGACTCTCGGCTATTAGTGTAAAGTATCGCAGCCTGATAAAGGGTCTGATTTTAATGAGACTGGATACAAAACTGACGAAATTAGGAATTACTGATGAGTATTTTCATTGTGGCACACTAAGCCATAGGAATCAGTTGATGTATACAAACACCCTCCTCAACTTTTTCCTAAATATGAATGAGCTTATTATACATCTGTTAAAGTTTTTTGTTTGCACTTAGAAACTGAATACATTTGCTTCATTATATATCTGCAAAGGTTCGAGGCCATCACTTTACCCTTTCTATAGATTAGTAATAGTTTCATCCCCTCTCCGCAACCCCAGACTCTCAAGGGGAGTAACTATATGTCTGTATTATTGTATGATATTTCGGAGAGATATACTTGCACATCCACTCTGGTTTGGAGGAACATACCCAGGGGGAATAACTATATGTGTGTACTATTGTAGGATCTGTCGGAGAGATACACTTGCACATCGACCCTAGTTTGGAGGAACATACCCAGGTGGAGTAACTATATATGTGTATTATTGTAGGATATTTAGGAGAGATATAATTGCAGATCCACTCTGGTTTGGAGGAACATATCCCGGTGGAGTAACTATATGTGTGTATTACTCTAGGATCTGTCGGAGAGATATACTTGCACATCCATTCTAGTTTGGAGGAACATAAGCAGGGAGGGGTAACTATATGTGTGTATTATTGTAGGATATGTCGGAGAGATATACTTGCACATCCATTCTAGTTTGGAGGAACATACCCAGGGAGGGGTAACTATATGTGTGTATTATTGTAAGATCTGTCGGAGAGATATACTTGCACATCCACTCTGGTTTGGAGGAACATATCCAGGTGGAGTAACTATATGTGTGTATTATTGTAGGACCTGTCGGAGAGATATACTTGCACATCCACTCTGGTTTGGAGGAACATACCCAGGAGGAGTAACTTTATGTGTGTATTATTGTAGGATCTGTCAAAGAGATATACTTGCACATCCACTCTGGTTTGTAGGGCCATACCCAGGGGGAGTAACTATATGTGTGTATTATTGTAGAATCTGTCGAGAGAGATATACTTGCACATCCACTCTGGTTTGGAGGGCCATACCCAGGAGGAGTAACTATATGTGTGTACTATTTTAGGATCTGTCGGAGAGATATACTTGCTCATACATTCTGGTTTGGAGGAACATATCCAGTGGGAGTAACTATATGTGTGTATTATTGTAGGACCTGTCGGAGAGATATACTTGCACATCCACTCTGGTTTGGAGGAACATATCCAGGGGAAGTAACTATATGTGTGTACTATTGTAGGACCTGTCGGAGAGATATACTTGCAAATCCACTATGATTTGGAGGGACATACCCAGGGGGAGTAACGGAAAGGTTGTGAAATGCGTAACTACATTCCTTGGAGTCAGAACAAATGAATCTCATACTTATCTCCCGGTCAAATTTGCTTGTGAGTGTTCCAGTTAACTTAAATATTTGTATCTCTAAAATAAAATGTGTATAAATTGTATATAAAATAAACGCCATGAAGAAGTTTGGAAAAACAACCGAAAGCTTGCGGCAAATTAAAATAGATTTTATATATATATATAAATGTGAGACAAATGATCAACCAAACAGTAACAAATATCGAGCGCTTTCGGCTTTAATTGCCTTCTTCAGGAAACATGCATAAATTTGCAAAACCAAACACATACATTTTGGGAAAAAATGTTTGAAAGCAAAAACATAAACCAGTTAAAAACTATAAATATGCACTCTATGCTCCCATGCCGGTATTGGTATAATACCGTTGTAAGGTGGTAACAGTGTATATGTATGACACAAACGTTGCTATACGTTTAAAGTTTGTTCACATAGAACATAAACTAATTCCGAAGACACACTAGCGTGAATAGATTTGTATAGGAGTGTACGAGCGGGTAGGCGGTAAAAAGGTCAGACTGCTATTATTAGAGTTCTCAGAAATAAACGGCTTCTTACTTTGACCGTGAGCTGGCTATAAACCCTTTTGTCTCTCTCTCTTTCTCTCACCCCACCCCCACCCCCACCCCCTAATTTTGTAGGGTATGATTTTCTGAAAGTTCATACAAAAAGCTTCAAAATGAGATATGTAGGCCATCTGAGCGTTGGGGCGTTTGTGTGTAACCTACGCGACAATTGCGTTACCATAACTATTCCAGAACACCTTCAGTAAATTTGAATATGAGTAAAACATGTGCATATAAACAACAAATACTGCATATATTTATGTTATTTATGAATTGTTTAATTTAGACAGCCTTTTTAACGTAATGCAAATATGAAAATATACTGTAGTTTACGTTACACCCTGTTCGTTACCAAAAATTCGTAAATACAGTTAATAACTAGATCGTAAGTTACCAAAAGAGGCCATCCCCACACTGGGGGAATTTTGAAGGATATATTTTCCTGAAAGGGTATGAATTTGCTACAAATGAATTATGTTTGCCAAATGAGAGTGGGGATATAAGGGCGAGACATTCATTTAAATTACGTTACCATTATCATGTTTTGAAAATGTAATACTCAAAAATTGTTTATATGCAACAAAACGGTATGTATATTTTATATTATTTATCAACAATTTTAAAAACAAAAATCTAACGAAGAAAACAAATTTCAAAAAGACAATTTAGTTTACGTTACCATTTACAGTTATTTTCATGCATATTGAATGTTTCCAGAAATAAAGGCTCTAGTTCTTTGCTGAAACAGTGACTATTTTAATAATAAAATGTTATTCATTAAATGAATATAAAAGAATGAATAAATAAATAAATAAAATGCGTGTATATATTTAGATGATACGATATACAAAATAAACACGATAATTATGTTACCATTTAAAGTTACATGTAATATTTGACGTTTCCAGAAATAAATGTGCTAGTATTGTACTTTTAACTATGGTTTTCTTTTTTTAAAAAAAATGTAATATAATTCATTAGTATAAGTAAATAAATAAATATAATGTCTAAAAATAAAATAAATATATAATAAACAAATATTTTAAAATGGCTCATAAATCAGAAAAATAGTAATTGCCCAATAAACTACTGGGAGCTTATCCGTTATTGGCACTGTTTTTTTTTTACTAGTTAAGGCATCTTCCCATACAATGTATCCTACTTTTGAGACAAACCCCAAAGAATAATAATATGTTGTCCCCATCCAATTTTATCTTTCCTTATTCAACACAATACTAATTATACTAACTCATATCAAAGAAAGACACAAAGGAAAATGACCTTGACATGCATTTATCTTATGTCCAATGTTCTTTGAGAATGACCATTGGAACTACCCCAGACACATTCCAGTATATTTAATGACACCCTGAGTCTTGACACAACCCATCCCCGCGACAAATGAACTCCCAAAACAGGAGAGTCAGTGTCTCTCATAACTATTCAAAACTATCAATCAACATGCAAATGTTCAGGGTTCAAAACAATGAGAAAAACTTGAGATGAGACACGGGATCTATCATTGGTTTCACAATCCAGGGGCGGATCCCGGATTTCAGCTTAGGGGGGGCGTAATATTTTGGTCAATTTTTGGGTCCGTCTCTAGCCTCATAAAACGTTTGCGGTATGCATTGATCCCGGTAAAAAAGTCCGTTTCAAATAAAAAAAATTAACAATGCGAGCGAAGCGAGCGAGAAAATTTTTTATACTGAAAGCGTGTATCTAAATTGTTTGATATTTTATCTACAGTAACATGGACATACACGTATGAATAAAAAAAAGTCCGTTTTCAAATAAAATGATTTAACAATGTGATAATTAAACCACTTATTAGCCATTATGCATCTAGCGAGCGAAGCGAGCGAGAATTTTTTTTATACTGAGGGCGTGCAACGAAATTGTTTGATATTTTATCTACAATAACATGGACATACATGTATGAATAAAAAAAGTCCGTTTTCAAATAAAATGATTTAACAATGTGTTAATTAAAGCCCTCATTAGCCATTATGCGTCGAGCGAGCGAGAACATTTTTTATACTGAGGGCGTGCATCGAAATTGTTTGATATATTATCTACAGTAACATGGACATACATGTATGAATAAAAAAGTCCGTTTTCAAATAAAATGATTTAACAATGTGTTAATTAAAGCACTCATTAGCCATTATGCGTCGAGCAAGCGAAGCGAGCGAGAAAAAAAATTATACTGAAATTGTTTGATATTTTATCAAACTGTTGATATTTTATTTTGTTTGATATTTTATCTACAGTAACATGGACATACATGTATGATCCGGAATTTTTAGTGGGGCGCGCGCCGGGTGCGCCCCCGCCCCCTGGATCCGCTAGTGCAAACCCAATTCCGAGTTGATATCAATAAATATGAGCTATACCTCCGAACATCCGTATTTCAGCACACAGAGATGTAGATGATGATCTATTACAGCCAGCATCACGCTGAGAAGATCATGACATATTTGTCAATGACTTGTTAATTGACACGCCGACCCGATCTATAACACACTATATTTGGTTAATTGGTTCCCTTATTAATCAGGTATGACAGATCTTAAGTGAAGCTATCATATCCTCTAGGATCAGGACCATGGTCCCTTGCAACAGCTGATGGCAATTCAGTTAGAACTGACAAAGCCAAATTACTCCACTGCTTAGAAGTATCAGTTGAGCCAGCTACACAGCGACCTACTGAATATACTGTATATGTGTGTGACGGTAACGCAACGCCTCACAATCAGCCTTCAGTTCCTGGTACGTTTGACGATTTGGCAGTGATGAAGTTTGACATACTTACCGAAGCAATTGAGTCGACTTTGTGACATACACTTGCGTTCCTAGATGTATCAAGTATTTGTGTGCAAGAGGCAAGTTGAAACCCCAACTTTCCTGTTGTCAGTGCCGAAAACAAAGTCTTATTGCGATTTGAAGAGTTACATGAGTAATCGCGACAATACGACACAATTCATTAAACACATTTTCGGCCAATGGAATACGGACAGATATGCACCAAACCTCCAAGGTCATAAAACCTACTCTGTCTGGGAAAAGATTTCCTCGACTAACCATTGCAGATGACATATTTGTCTTTGCTGATGGTCAGGAAGATCTGTTTCACCATAGGAGGAAGCAGACATCAGAACGAATCAATCCTCACCAACATCAGAAACAATCGTGATGCATTCTCCTGACACAGACATATTGATCCAGCTTTCAAAATGTGTTTCAGTAAAACAACCATATGTCATGTTTGGCACTGGGATGATTAAAAAAGGAAATGTTAAATGTTAAACAAATTATAGACGTTAAGGGGTCTGATATTTGCTCTTTACTATCCACACTACATTGCTTTACAAGCTGTGTTACAACCAGTGGCTTTGTAGGAAGAGGCAAGGCTGTCCCATTGAAGATGATTGAAAAGCACAGAGAGTTTGTGTCAATTTGTATTGCTTGAACAACAGTATGATTGTTCCGATGATCTTCAAAAAAGGTACGGAGATCACGGAGAGGATAATGTGCTGCCTATATGACAAACCTCTTTACACGGATATTAAATGTTTGCGCGAATATTCAAAGGCCACAACTAGAGATTTTTCCGCCGTGTCACTTTTCTGTATTTGAACATGCATACTTTCAAGTGCTTTTCTGGCACCATACTGACCGACCAACATTACCTTACGCAGAAACAAATGAGAGAAGGTAAAGTTTTTGAATTTGACTGGACTTTTTGTGATTTTGCGTCACAATAGTTGGTTGACATCATGTTGACTGACACTGACGAAGGAAGTAATAATGGGTGGGGAGATATGGCAGCCAACAAATTGATTGATACTGAGTTTGAAGAAGTGATGACAATGTATGGAGGACTTATGAGCTCAAATGACTTCCATGAAAATGCATGCTATCTTATAGAGCTATACATTTATATTTGTCATTAATGTTAGTAAAGTTCAATTCATTTTGTGATTATGTTGAAATTGCTTAATTTGTTACATTTGATTAAGATATGAATACATTAGCAGTTAAAATTGTGCGTATAATTTGCTATTTTTCTTTGAATTTGGTAACGTAAAAAATACGGAAGAGTCGTCTTAATTAATTGTTTTTTTATGTGGTATTTAAATAATATGATGCAAACATAACTGGTAATCTACGTAACGTTTTATACATTAGGTAACACATATTAGCTCGAAATAATTTCATGTCTGTTCAAACATTGTTGTTACCATCGATGATGTTTATAGGAATGATGTACTAACATCGTTGTAAGCTAATTGGCTGAATTTTCTAGATGTCTAGTAACACGCGGAAAATTATTATTAATTATTTTAAAAAAGACCCAATGTAACGGACAATTACAAGAATCAAACATTGTTCACATCATGGATACGTATGTCCGTTATAACTAAGATGTTTAAAATAGTTTTCGGATATAAAATACTTATTTTCTTAATTTCGTAAACCAAACACCTTCATTCAACAAGGTAGCGTAAATTACGGTAACGTAGTCTTAATAATGCAGGTATCAAAGGTATAAACATTCAGTGAAACGAAATTGTGTAGTTCAAAAAGCATAAATAATGTTCAAAATGAGTTGTTAGAATCAATTATGTCCAAAGGAATGTTGCAATAAAACTTTAATAGTGTATTGGATGATTTGTTCTTAAAAAATTTAACATGCGAAAAATAGAAAATGATTTAAAAACACACCATGTAACGGACATTACAAGAACTAAACATTATTAACATCATGGGAACGTATGTCTGTGATATCTGTAAGGTTTGGAATAATTTTCGGATGTAACATCATTAATGTTCTTAATGTCTTACGTTAATAAACTTAATAAAGCAAGGTAACGTAAATTACGGTAACGTAGGCTTAGTAATGCAGGTATCCAAGGTATAACAAGTAAGTAAAACGAACTTTTGTATTATAATAGGCCTGAATAATGAAGACACTTTAATATACAAACCTTTCTTCCATACATGTTTAGTCTTCAAAATGCAATAAAATTAATTATTATTTTATAGGTAACGTATTCTAGACCCAGTAACACGATAAAGCCCCTGTCGCAAGATGACACACATGTTCCAAAATGCTTTACAAATAATGGGCTTTAAGAAAAATATAGTGTACAAAATTCCCCCGTTTCTCCTATTATCTTATAGCCTAATTCAATGCTTAAGTAAAAATACACTTTAATGCAACTTGAAGTCATTTGATGACGTACATATTGATTCGATGCGACGTGTAAACTCTGTTCATTTCGTTACAAAATAAATTAATACGGTTCGAAGTGAAATGATACGGTGTAAAATGTCAAACCATACGACGCAAATTGAAATCATTCAGTGCAATGACAAATCATTTGACAAAAAAAAACTAATGCAATACAATAAAATACCAATTCGGTACGATCAAAACTTAAACGATTCATCGAAAAATGTGGTGATTACACTGTTATCACCTTACAACTGTGTTATACTAATACTGGCATGAACGCATAATTGGTTTATGTGTTTGCTTTTAAAACATTTTTTTTTTCCAAAATGTATGATTGAATGTATGTATCCTGAAGAAGGCGATTAAAGCCGAAAGCACTTGATATTTGTTAGTTTAAGCATTGTTTAGTTGATAATTGTCTCACATTTATCTTTTTAAATACATATCTTCCTGGAAATCTCGTGATCCAGTGCTCCAGAAAGGGTCTTGTAAGATGTATACTATTCTTTACCGTGCAGGAAAAGTGGGTAGTATGCTCCATCACAAAAAAATCGACCGTCATATATAACCTTACATGTGTTGAAAATGACGTAGAACAACATAAAACAAAGAAATTATTTGTATTCGAAATGACCAAAACACATAGCGCTATAATTGTAACTTAAAACTGCAACCCCATGTTGTTACCGGGCTAAAATAGGTCCAGAGGTGTAAAATGCCCCCCGAAAATCATGTTATTTTTGGCATAATTTGGTCATGTTCGTCATCCATGTATACTCAGCTGCAAAAGAAAGTAGCCACTTTGAAAGTTTTACTATACACCCTATCCTCTTTATCAAGCAACATTCCCTTAATGATTCAACCTATTGAAAAACAAAGGACAACATTAGATTGGCAATGGAATGATAAAAACTTTGGTACCAAACATGGCATATTCATTTTGGAATTTGTCAATTAATTCTAAAAAGACTTTATACAATTAAATCTAAACAAAACTCAGTGGCTACTTTCTTTTGCAGCTGAGTATATATTGTTTCTGGGGCTACTTGAGTCGTGGCAAAAACAATGCTCGGTAATCCTGTAAAACGTCAAATGCTTGAAGGAGAATTTGCAGCAACTCTGCAGTTCTGAATGTGAGATGGTTTTATGTCTATTCTGCATGCTTTTATTTCGATGTAAATGGAGGTTGGGCCTAAACTGTTCATTCATTTTGGCGCCATATCACCCTTTCGTAAAACCAACCTATACCGTTATCAGGTCCAAAATTCCATTAAGAAAAGTTTACACAAAAATCAAGATTATTACGATGATGATGGTTTAATCAACATTGTAATGATAGTTGAATTTATTTAGACTGCTTTGTCAATTTGGGGGCTATAGGCAGAACAATATCGACGTTGCATACACATAACATTGATTTAAGCCTTATTGCCTACTGGCTGTTAAACAAATAACCATATCTTCACCTCTCTTTTTTATCCTCCTCGAAATTTTCGGGGGAGCATATAGTCACCGCTTTGTCCGTTCGTCCTTCCGTCCGTCATTCCGTCCGTCCGTCCGTCCGTCCATCCGTCACACTTTTGTCCGGAGCATAACTTAAAAACTACCGATAAAACTACAATGAAACTTCAAACAATGATAAAAGGCAATGAGAGAAAGTGCAGCGTGTAAGAACCGTAACTCTGTCATCATTCAAATTAGTTATTGCCCTTTGTAATACTTAGAATTTGTGTCCGGAGCATTACTTCAAAACTACTGTTGGGACTGCAATGAAACGACCGTTTATAGACAAATTGTTGGTATCCCTATGGGCACGAACTCTGCGCCACTTGTCGCAGATTTGTTTTTATATTGCTATGAAAGAGACTACACGTTGAGTCTTTCACCAGATACCCAGGAAGATGTTATTGATGCCTTTAATGACACCTCTAGGTATCTGGATGACATATTAAACATTGACAACCCTTTCTTTTCTACTATGGTTAATAATATATACCCTAAAGAACTTCAACTTAACAAAGCTAATAGTTCTGATACTAACGCTTCTTTTCTTGATTTACATCTCTCCATTGAAAAAGTTGAAATAATTAGCAAACTATACATGACAAGAGAGATGATTTTAATTTTGATATTGTTAATTATCCCCATTTAGATCGGGATGTTCCCCGAGCAAGTTCTTATGAGGGAAATGAGAGAAAGTGCAGAGTACAAGAACGTAACTCTGTCATCATTCAACTTTAGAGTTATAGTTGCCCCTTGTAATTGTTTACGTATAATTATTGTCCGGAGCATAACTTCAAAACTACATATGGGACTGCAATGAAACTTCACAAATGTATAGAGGGCAATATGGGGATGGGGTGGAGAAAGTGCAGAGTGCAAGAACCATACTCAGTCTTTATTCTTATTAGAGTAATGGCCCTTTGTACTTTTATACTTGGAATTCTTCTCAGGAGCATAACTTCAAACTACTGATGTAACTACAATGAAACATCACGCAATGATAGAGAGCAATGAGAGAGAATGTGCAGAGTGCAAACACCATAAATATGTCATCATTCAACTTAGATTACTTTTGCCTTCTCGTTTGTCTGTTTGCGTGTTTGTTTTTGTGTGTTGTGGTTGACTGTCGTCCTTAAATGCTGCTTTCCCTGTCTGATATTTTTATATTTCTTTAGAGTTATTGCCCTTTGTAATTTTTCCACTTGGAATTCTTGTCCGGAGCATAATTTTAAAAATACATATGGGACTGCAGATTGAAAACTGCTGGGTGATACAAGGCCAAATGATAAATTGAGGATACATTTCAATTTTCTTTGGTTGTGTATCGTCCTGTTTGTTGGCTATTTGATTTCCATAATAAACATAGTTTTATAAGTTCGTTCCAAAGCGGTAGCCCTATTGTCAACCCTTTTGTGTTTGTGATATCGTTTGCATTTTTTATTACTTTTGCCTTCTCGTTTGTCTGTTTGCGAGTTTGTTTTTGTGTTTTGTGGTTGACTGTCGTCCTTAAATGCTGCTTTGCCTGTCCGATATTTTTATATTTCTTGATAAGTTTATAATTGCTATTTAGTTTCTGGTACACCGCTGACCAACGGTGTCATTTCGTTTGTGTGCTGTGGTTTCTATAGGACCATTGTTTCACTTTCAAAAATGTATGCAACATACATCAAATGCATTTATTACAGTTCCTCCGACAACCGGCAACATCACAGGCAACAAGCCGGTGGCAGTTGGCCGTAATACCACAGAGCTTCTGCTGACATGTACCACAGACTCTGCCAACGTATTCGATAGTAAGAACCCAGTCAAATTTAGGTGGCTTAATGGTACACAGTTTCGAAATAGATCTGGACTATTAACTGGATATACGACGACAGGCCCTACGAGTGTTCCTGGTGATTACCGTGGGTTTATTTACAGTGAGACTATTACGATCGCCGTCAACAGATACATGGATGGCGATATCGTCACCTGCCAAGTGTGGAACGATTACCATGACGCCGACTACTACAAGGATGAAACATTCGGAATAGAAGATAGAGTAACTTTAAACGTGAGCTGTACGTATCTATTCTTTAGGGTATTATGTGTGGTAGTTCGGAATAGAAGACAGAGTAACTCTAAGCGTGAGTTGTACATATCTATTATTTAGTGTATTATGTGTGGTAGTTATGAATAGAAGACATAGTAACTTTAAACTTAAGTTGTACATATCTACTATTTAAAGTATTATGTGTAGTAGTTCGGGAAAGAAGACAGATTAACTTTACACGTGAGCTGTACTTACCTATTGTTTAGTGTATTATGTGCGGTATTTCGTAATAGAAGACAGGGTAACTTTAAACGTGAGCTGTACGTATCTATTCTTTAGTGTATTATGTGTGGTAGTTCGGAATAGAAGATAGAGTAACTTTTAACGTGAGCTGTACGTATCTATTCTTTAGTGCATTATGTGTGGTAGTTCGGAATAGAAGACAGAGTAACTTTAAACGTGACCTGTACGTATCTATTATTTAGTGTTTTATGTGTGGTAGTTCGGAATAGAATATTGAATAACTTTAAACGTGTACTGTACGTATCTATTGTTTTGTGCATTATGTGTGGTAGTTCGGAAGGAAAAGAAGACAGAGTAACTTTAAGCGTGAGTTGTACATATCAATTATTTAGTGCATTATGTGTGGTAGTTCGGACTAGAAGACAGAGTAACTTTAAACGTGAGTTTACATATCTACTATTTAGTGTATTATGTGTGGTAGTTCGGAATAGAAGACAGATAAACTTTACACGTGAGCTGTTTTTACCTATTGTTTAGTGTATTATGTGCGGTATTTCCTAATAGAAGACAGAGTAACTTTAAACGTGAGCTGTACGTATCTATTCTTTAGTGTATTATGTATGGTAGTTCGGAATAGAAGATAGAGTAACTTTTAACGTGAACTGTACATATCTATTCTTTAGTGCTATATGTGTGGTAGTTCGGAATAGAAAACAGAGTAACTTTAAACGTGAGCTGTACGTATCTATTCTTTAGTGTTTTATGTGTGGTAGTTCGGAATAGAATATTGAATAACTTTAAACGTGCACTGTACGTATCTATTGTTTTGTGCATTATGTGCGGTAGTTCGGAATAGAAGACAGAGTAACTTCAAACGTGATCTGTACGTATATATTCTTTAGTGTATTATGTGTGGTAGTTGGGAATAAAATTATTGAGTAACTTTAAGCATGAGCTGTACGTATCTATTGTTTTGTGTATTATGTGTGGTAGTTCGGAATAGAAGATAGAGTAACTTGAAACGTGAGCTGTACGTATATATTCTTTAGAGTATTACGTATGGTAGTTTAACAACTCTGCAGTTCTGCAGGTTATAATGTGCTAGGCCCATTTTCCATATTTTTATCTAGATGTAAATGGAGGATGAGCCTGGAATGTTCATCCCTGTTTGTCGCCATATAACCTTTCTTGTGTTGGTATCACCGTAATATCCTAATTCAATTCAATTCAGAATTGAAGACAGAGTAACTTTTAACGTGAGCTGTACGCATCTATTGTTTTGTGCATTATGTGTTGTAGTTCGGAATAGAAGACAGATAACTTTAAACGTAAGCTGTACATATATATGCTTTTGTGTAGTATGTATGTGTGGTAGTTCGGAATAAAAGACAGAGTAACTTTTAACGTGAGCTGTACGCATCTATTGCTTATTGTGTTATGTTGTAGTTCGGAATAGAAGACAGAGTAACTTTAAATGTGAGCTGTACGCATCTATTGTTTCGTGTATTATGTGTGGTAGTTCGCAATACAAGATAGAGTAACTCTAAACGTAAACTGTACGCATCCGTTGTGTATTATGTGAGGTAGTTCGGAATAGAAGATAGAGTATTTTTAAATGTGAGCTGTACGCATCTGTTGTTTCGTGTATTATGTGAGGTAGTTCGGAATAGCAGATAGAGTAACTTTAAACGTGAGCTGTGCGTATCTGTTTTTTCGTGTATTATTTGAGGTAATTCGGAATATAAAAAGAGTATGATAATGGACCTTTGGAAATGGCCGAGCACGACACATACGAAATATTGCAGTCTCGGTTTGATTGAGACTGTTCATGGGCGGTAGTGAAATATGCTAGCTATCGCTTACGCCCTCTAGCCCCGGATTGAGCAGAACTCAATATTTATAAAATCAATAGTACACAATTTTAACCATCCCGAAGATGGCATACATACGGCGGTGGACATGGAGTTATATGCGTCCCCATGTCGTACGGCGTATGGTCCCAGTATCTAATAAAATTAAATGCCCCGAAGAGCGAAATAAACATAATGAAATATAGTTGGGAGCAGCGGTTAAGAAGCCTGCGTATCACAAGTAACAGCCAAAAGACTAAATTAAAAAGCAGACAACATATCCTATAAGTGGTTAAACAATACCCAGAGCATTTTATCGGTCGGAGTAGTTCAACCACCGACTCAACAATTTAAGGAAAACAAAAGAAATTGAAAATGTACCACCGATAACTAAATATAAGTATCGGGCTCAGCAATCTCCAAAGATCAAATGAATAACAGTACTGATTGCAAGCGCGGGGAGACGTTTTACTGCCGCCACACTGCACAAGCAACGCCACTGTGCTATAAAAAACGAGTATGATAATGAACCTTTGGAAATGGTCGAGCAAGACACCTGCGAAATATTGCAGTCTCGGTTTGATTGAGACTGTTCATGAGCGGTAGTGAAATATGCTAGCTACCGCTCACGCCCTCTAGCCCCGGGTTGAGCAGAACTCAATATTCTATTGGTTAGTGTATTATGTGTGGTGCATGTAGTTCGCAACGAAGATAGAATAACTTAAAACATGAGATTTACGTAACTATTGTTTAGTGTATTATGTGTGGTAGTCAGGAATAGAAGACAGCGTAACTTTAAACGTGAACTGTGTGCATCTATTGGTTAGTGTATTATGTGTGGTGCATGTAGTTTGCAAAAGAAGATAGAACAACTTAAAACATGAGCTTTACGTAACTATTGTTTAGTGTAGAGTGTGTGTGTGGTAGATCGGAATAGAAGATAGAGTTACTTTAAACGTGAGCTGTATGCATATATTGTTTTGTGTATTATGTGTGGTAGTTCGGAATAGAAGACAGAGTAACTTTAAATGTGAGCTATACGCATTTATTGTTTTCGTGTTTTATGTGTGGTAGTTCAGAATAGAAGATAAAAATAACTTTAACCGTGAGCTGTAAGTAACAATTGTTTAGTGTAGTGTGTGTGGTAGTTCGGAATAGAAGATAGAATAACTTTAAACGTGAGCTGTATGCTCCTATTGTTTAGTTTTTTATATGTGGTAGTTCAGAATATAAGATAGAATGACTTTTTAAACGTGAGCTGTACGTAACTTGTTTTAGTGTATTATGTGTGGTAGTTCGGAATAGAAGATAGAGTAACTCGAAACGTGAGCTGTGCGTATCTATTGTTGCGTGTATTATGTGTGGTAGTTCGGAATAGAAGATAGAGTAACTTTAAATGTGAGCTGCACGCAATTATTGTTTCGTATATTTCGTGTGGTAATTCGGAACAGAATATAAAATCACTTTAAACATGAGCTGTATGTAACTATTGTTTAGTGTATCATGTGTTGTCAGATCAGTCAGGAACTCCTTCCGCATCGTAGGGTGCTAAAAACATCCGGTTTTAGTTTGCATGTGTTTTTCCCATGATTAGGTTTTATTTCATTGTTAAATCTTACCTGATGTTAAAGTATTATGTCTGTTGTCATGAGTAGTAAGTATTTTACTGTGTTTGTCAGGACGGTTTCTCTGAAGAGTATGAGCACAGAGGGTAGCTTGAGATGTGGTTTTGGCAGATGTTTATTGCAAAATACGTATAGTGTGCATGAATGACGCGAAATGTTGAAAAACTGAATTTTATCAGATATGGGATCGTTTGAGAGCCAAATGTGTTTAATTCACAGAATAAAAGTGTATTCAAGCGAACGAACGTTGTAAAACTTGTGACTGATCTCCAAATAGAGCATATATTGGATTGTGTTCAATGGGCAGATTTTCACCGGTCTGACACCATGTGTGGTAGTTCGGAATAGAAGATAGGGTAACTTCAAGTGTGAGCTGTACTTAATTATTGTTTAGTGTATTTGTGTGGTAGTTAGGAATAGAAGACATAGTAACTTTAAACATAGGCTGTACGTGACTTTTATTCAGTGTATTATGTGTGGTAGTTAGGAATAGAAGACAGAGTAACTTGAAACATGAGCTGTACGTGACTTTTGTTTAGTGTATTATGTGTGATAGTTAGGAATAGAAGACAGAGTAACTTTAAACATAAGCTGTACGTGACTTTTATTCAGTGTATTATGTGTGATAGTTAGGAATAGAAGACAGAGTAACTTGAAACATGAGCTGTACGTGACTTTTGTTTAGTGTATTATGTGTGATAGTTAGGAATAGAAGACAGAGTAACTTTAAACATAAGCTGTACGTGACTTTTATTGAGTGTATTATGTGTGATAGTAAGGAATAAAAGACAGAGTAACTTGAAACATGAGCTGTACGTGACTTGTTTAGTGTATTATGTGTGATAGTTAGGAATAGAAGACATAGTAACTTTAAACATAGGCTGTACGTGACTTTTGTTTAGTGTATTATGTGTGATAGTTAGGAATAGAAGACAGAGTAACTTGAAACCTGAGCTGTACGTGACTTTTGTTTAGTGTATTATGTGTAATTGTTAGGAATAGAAGACAGAGTAACTTGAAACATGAGCTGTACGTGACTTTTGTTTAGTGTATTATGTGTGATAGTTAGGAATAGAAGACAGAGTAACTTTAAACATAAGCTGTACGTGACTTTTATTGAGTGTATTATGTGTGATAGTAAGGAATAGAAGACAGAGTAACTTGAAACATGAGCTGTACGTGACTTTTGTTGAGTGTATTATGTGTGATAGTTAGGAATAGAAGACATAGTAACTTTAAACATAAGCTGTACGTGACTTTTGTTTAGTGTATTATGTGTGATAGTCAGGAATAGAAGACAGAGTAACTTGAAACCTGAGCTGTACGTGACTTCTGTTTAGTGTATTATGTGTGATAGTCAGGAATAGAAGACAGAGTAACTTGAAACATGAGCTGTACGTGACTTTTGTTTAGTGTATTATGTGTGATAGTTAGGAATAGAAGACAGAGTAACTTGAAACATGAGCTGTACGTGACTTTTGTTTAGTTTATTATGTGTGATAGTTAGAAATAGAAGACAGAGTAACTTGAAACATGAGCTGTACGTGACTTTTGTTTAGTGTTTTATGTGTGATAGTTAGAAATAGAAGACAGAGTAACTTGAAACATGAGCTATACGTGACTTTTGTTTAGTGTATTATGTGTGATAGTTAGGAATAGAAGACAGAGTAACTTGAAACATGAGCTGTACGTGACTTTTGTTTAGTGTATTATGTGTGATAGTTAGGAATAGAAGACAGAGTAACTTGAAACCTGAGCTGTACGTGACTTTTGTTTAGTGTATTATGTGTGATAGTTAGGAATAGAAGACAGAGTAACTTGAAACATGAGCTGTACGTGACTTTTGTTTAGTGTATTATGTGTGATAGTTAGGAATAGAAGACAGAGTAACTTTAAACATAAGCTGTACGTGACTTGTATTGAGTGTATTATGTGTGATAGTAAGGAATAGAAGACAAATTAACTTGAAACATGAGCTGTACGTGACTTTTGTTTAGTGTTTTATGTGTGATAGTTAGGAATAGAAGACATAGTAACTTTAAACATAAGCTGTACGTGACTTTTGTTTAGTGTATTATGTGTGATAGTTAGGAATAGAAGACAGAGTAACTTGAAACCTGAGCTGTACGTGACTTTTGTTTAGTGTATTATGTGTGATAGTTAGGAATAGAAGACAGAGTAACTTGAAACATGAGCTGTACGTGACTTTCGTTTAGTGTATTATGTGTGATAGTTAGGAATAGAAGACAGAGTAACTTGAAACATGAGCTGTACGTGACTTTTGTTTAGTTTATTATGTGTGATAGTTAGAAATAGAAGACAGAGTAACTTGAAACATGAGCTGTACGTGACTTTTGTTTAGTGTATTATGTGTGATAGTTAGGAATAGACGACAGAGTAACTTGAAACATGAGCTGTACGTGACTTTTGTTTAGTGTATTATGTGAGATAGTTAGGAATAGAAGACAGAGTGACTTGAAACATGAGCTGTACGTTACTTTTATTGAGTGTATTATGTGTGATAGTTAGGAATAGAAGACAGAGTACCTTGAAACATGAGCTGTACGTGACTTTTGTTTAGTGCATTATGTGTGATAGTTAGGAATAGAAGACAAAGTAACTTGAAACATGAGCTGTACGTGACTTTTGTTTAGTGTATTATGTGTGATAGTTAGGAATAGAAGACAGAGTAACTTGAAACATGAGCTGTACGTGACTTTTGTTTAGTGTATTATGCGTGATAGTTAGGAATAGAAGACAGAGTTACTTCAAACATGAGCTGTACGTGACTTTTGTTTAGTGTATTATGTGTGATAGTTAGGAATAGAAGCCAGAGTAACTTGAAACATGAGCTGTACGTGACTTTTGTTTAGTGTATTATGTGTGGTAGTTAGGAATAGAAGACAGAGTAACTTGAAACAAGAGCTGTACGTGACTTTTGTTTAGTGTATTATGTGTGATAAGTAGCAACAGAAGACTAGGTAACTTGAAACATGATCTGTACGTGACTTTTGTTTAGTGTATTATGTGTGATAGTTAGGAATAGAAGACAGAGTAACTTGAAATATGAGCTGTACTTACCTATTGTTAGTGTATTATGTGTGGTAGTTAGAAATAGAAGACAGAGTAACTTTAAACGTGACTATTGTTTAGTGTATTATGTGTGGTAGTTAGGAATAAAAGACAGAGTATTATATGTGGTAGTTAGGAATAAATGACAGAGTAACTTTAAACGTGAGCTGCACATGACTATTGTTTAGTGTATTTGGTGTGGTAGTTAGGAATAGAAGATAGAATTGCTTTACATTTGAGTTGTACGTAACTATTGTTTAGTGTATTGTGTGTGGTATTTAGAAATAGAAAACAGAGTAGTATGTGTGGTAGTTAGGAATAGAAGACAGAGTAAATTAAAACGTGAGCTGCACATGACTATTGTTTAGTGTATTTGGTGTGGTAGTTAGGAATAGAAGATAGAATTGCTTTACATTTGAGTTGTACGTAACTATTGTTTAGTGCAATATGTGTGGTGGTTCGGAATAGAAGACAGAGTAACTTTAAACGTGAGCTGCACGTAAGTATTGAAAGTGTATTATGTGTGGTAGTTAGGAATAGAAGACAGAGTCACGTAAGTATTGTTAGGTGTATTATATGTGGTACTTAAGAATAGAAGACAGAGTAACTTTAAACGTGAGCTGCACTTAAGTATTGTTAATTGTATTATATGTGGTAGTTAGGAATAGAAGATAGAATCGCTTTAAACGTGAGCTGTACGTAACTATTGTTTAGTGTATTATGTGTGGTAGTTCGGAATAGAAGATAGAATAACTTTAAACGTGAGCTGTACGTAACTGTTTTTTAGTGTATTATGTGTGGTAGTTCGGAATAGAAGGAAGATAGAATTACTTGAAACGTAAGCTGTACGTAACTATTGTTTGGTGTATTATGTGTGGTATTTAAAACACCAAGTAAAAAGTAACTGTTAAGTATAATACAGCTAAACATAATATTTAGCCGCTTTAATTAATTTTGTAATATTTCATCTATGAATTTATTCTGTTTTAGTAAAAGAAGAGCATATTAAAATATCGACATTGTCATAGATGTTAACATACTGAAAGTACGATGCAGACTTTTGTTGATGCTAAACATGTTGGTTAAAAACATATATACCTCAAGTTATCGAACAAATGCAAATTAAGAATAAAAAAAATATACATTGGTTGTGGTATTTAACATACTTACATTTCTGGTTGTGGTATTTAACATACTTACATTTCAGAAGTTTAGCGTTTACTATCAAGTAGACGGACACATAGACGTTTTCATCGTCATCTTCGTCAAATATTAATATTTGATCGAAGGAATTTAAACCCGTTTCTGATCTCTTGAATTTACATTAAAAGAGAAAGTGTGTATTGTATCACTTGTTTGTCATACATTGTTACTGGTTATTTTGACATAAATAGTTAACTTCAATTGCTATATATTATAAACATACCTTATTTTCGAAAATCGGTTGAGAAATAAATATTTTGCAGCCAAATTGTTTTTGAAGGTGCTTGTTTTTGTAAATTCCTTATTGCTAGGTCAGTAGCAGATTAAAAAATCTCAAGTAACTTCAGTAAGCCTTAATAGTTTTGCAGTAAAACTTTCAGTGTCTTAAATTACGTTTATTCAACACATTTAAACTGTTTTGGATAAAAATTCAAAAAGAAAAAAACACAAATATATATATATATTTGATGCAGCAGAATTTTGCATTGAAAATACGTTATCAAAAACAATTTCCGCGCGTGGATTTTGTTTTTATAATTTTTGAAAAATAAGGTATTTTATTAACCACTAACAACGACATTACCACCCATATATACAAATGATTTAAGTACTTATCGAAGTTTGAAAAGTCCAAAGACAACAACCTTTGAATGGAACAAGTACCCCAAACAATAATACAAATACCTACCCAATATATTAGAAGAGAATATCCACCTTTGAATTTTCAAATATGTGGAAAGAACAAGGTCCGCGTTTTATAACTAACTTCTGAAGCGTTCAGTCAAATATTCATAAGGTTGTGTTAACATCACATGATTGATATATTGATTGATTGATTGATTGATTGATTGATTGATTGATTGATTGATTGATTGATTGATTGAAAAGTCCAAAGACAACAACCTTTGAATGGAACAAGTGCCCCAAACAATAATACAAATACCTACCCAATATATTAGAAGAGAATATCCACCTTTGAATTTTCAAATATGTGGAAAGAACAAGGTCCGCGTTTTATAACTAACTTCTGAAGCGTTCAGTCAAATATTCATAAGGTTGTGTTAACATCACATGATTGATATATTGATTGATTGATTGATTGATTGATTGATTGATTCACATTTTTTCATTATTCCAGATTCACCAATCCTTGTGGAACCACTGATGTCTATATACATGGTCTATGTAGGTGACTCTATTCAAATACCATGCCGCGCTCTAAGTAAACCAAACTCTATCGTTTTCTGGAATCGTAACCATGCCAATAATACAAGAAGTCGAATATTGGAAAAAAACGACCAATCAACTGGCAGACTGATATTTGTAGGTGCTAAAGTCAGTGATGCCGGAAGTTACAGTTGCGATGCTCAAAATGGGATCGAACCAATTGATTCCAAAACGGTTTCTCTTCTCGTTTACGGTAATCTATATTGCTAAATATACCAATTCCATGGCTCTATGGCGCCAATTTTCAAAATATGTGCCATAAATGTTTCACAGTTGTTACCATTTAACCATAGGACAATAACAACAAGGGCTAAACCAGATTCATGTCGGCTGTACTTGTGTCAGTTTGTCATTTCAATTTGAATTGGGTTGTGGGCTGTTATCTAAACAATCATTTGACCTAACATGATAGGACTAGTAACGGACGTTGTAGTTACACAGAACGAGTGTAGCAGCAGAGAAGCATTTAAAAGGCATTAGATACCGCTTCAGTCATGCTATTGGGCGTGAGAGGTGTCGCACTTAATATTACCTCTCATGAACAGACTCAACAAAACCGAGTCTGCTACTTTTCACTCTTGTTTGTGTGTGTTGCTTCCAAGGGATCTCCTTTTCAGTATTTATATACGTACAAGAACACATTACATTGAAAGGGATATTTCAGTGCTTTATATGGCAACCACTTGTATTAGTAGGTATATCAAAATCAGGCAAAAAAAGCGCACACAAACACATAAAAAAGAAATAAACGAATGCCATGTATACATGTATATGAATACGGACGCTCTTATTTACATTCGTATATTTAAAAAAATAGTGTGCAAATATAATGAATAGAATAAAAAATGTAGCCAACTCAGATTGATTGTATAATTTTTGCCATTTTAGACAAACCAACTATACAAAGTTTCACATGGAAAGGTAAACCTTCTCAAAATACTGTTCAGCTTCAACTCGGTCCACCAGCGACTGCGAATAGGGTGCCTATTACATACTATATACAGTACCGGAAGCGTGCAACGCCATCTGGACACTGGTTAGAGGTTACGAAAGGAACAACGAGCACGGAGCTAGATGAAAATCTCGGAGGTGTTCCGATTTCACTGGCAAATCTTTCTCCGGGAACTGAGTACGAGGTTAGGTTGAAGGCTGGTAATGATTATGGTCTCGTCTCGTACTCATCTGCAGAAGTCATTGGCACAGAACGTAAGTTAATAAAATATATTTTTTAAAGAATAAGTAAAAAGTGCAGTGCATATTGGGTCTATATCAATAAAAACGTTGACATGTAAGCGTAAATGAACTGTATACCATTACGTAATAGATAATTTAAAGCTACTCAACCTCCATTTAAACTCATTATTCCATATATTTAATATAATAATGTCCCAAATTATATGACTACAGAACATACGTAGATGATCTACCATAAGTGTAGTGTCATTTCATATGAAATTAATGTCTTATTGTGAGTATATATGTAACGAACATGACCAATTGTTTTTATCAGTAACATCCTTAGTTTCAGTTCTTCACTAAACGAATAAGCAACTTGCGACATTGCCATTCACCAAATACACATAATCGCGTGCCTCCATATTATAGTTTAACAATGCATGGCGTCATCCGATGTTATTACACATGTGATGAAATCAAGCATATCTTCTATAATGACGTTTATGAAGGCAACGGTGGCCACAATGCAAGCCTTTCCGATGATAAAAATAAAACAGCATATACAAATTCACAAAGTTGTGTCTTATGTTCAAGATAAATCCACGTCCAACGTGCTAAAAGTTAAAAGTATCATGTTTCTCCTATAGAACTGTTCATGGGGGCCGCCATGTTTTTTACATGCATAACCGCGATAAAGATTTACCTGTTTCTGAGTGTGTGTGTGGGGTGGGGTGGGGAGGGGGTAATCTTACAATTTCATGTTTGAAAAATACACTTGGTAAAATAAATGCTCTCATTTTGATCAGTTATAATCATTAACAATTTGTGTGACCTTTCACTTATGGCCTACGACATACTGGAAAGGGGCGTGGCCAGGTCAGTGCTAAATTTAGACCTGAACATGTTAAGACAAATCGCTTAAGCCAGTGCTAGGAGGCGTGAGAGGTGTTGCAACTTATAATTACCTCTCATGAACAGACTCAATAAAACCGAGTCTGCTACTTTCTCACTTCTTTGTGTATGTTGCTTCCAAGGTACCACCTTTTCGGTATTTATTAATAACGGTATCTTCCCTTTCAGATGAAGCAGTGACACTTACAAGCGCCATTTTAATAGCAGTCTTTGTCACCGCCGCAGTCTTTATTGTGCTTATGGTTGTAGTAGTGTGTTGTATGAGAAAACGAGGAAGCTGTAAGTGTTTTATTACGTAATATAGTTAATATGTTTAAACAGTATATACATACATATAAAGTAGTGGAACATATGAAACAGTATAAACATACATATAAAGTAGTGGAACATATGAAACAGTATATACATACATATAAAGTAGTGGAACGTAATACATAGTTAATATCTTTAAACAGTATATACATAAATATAAAGTAGTGGAACATGTGAAACAGTATATACATACATATAAAGTAGTGGACCATATGAAACAGTATATACATACATATAAAGTAGTGGAACATATGAAACAGTATATACATACATATAAAGTAGTGGAACATATGAAAGGTATGGTCATATTATTACATCAGAGATAAGTCTACTTTATATATATATGACCTCTGCGGTGTTTTGCCACTGACCTTTCCAAAGCGGTACCCCTATTGTCAACCATTTTATGTTTGTTTTATCACATACATTGCCTCTATTATCCTTGCAAATTTGTTGTTTGTTTCGATGCGTGTTTTTAGTTGACAGAGGTCCTTCAACGCTATATTTCCTGTTTGACTTTTATATCTAATTGTGTTTGAATTTATTTAAACGTTTAAAATTAATATTTGTTTTATCTTTGTTTATTTCAGGGCATTCATACAACAAAGGGTAATGTATTAGCACTTTACTGATAACAGTCTGAATACAGTTTGGGAGATATGATTTTTGTTGTTTTTTTTAAATCAAATTATTAAGCCATTAGTTTAAAACAAATGTGGAGAGAATTTAAAATTAAGGAGTTGTGGATAAAATGTATAGGAAATATAAAGTTGTTTATATGACTGACACTTTTCTCAGTAAATGTATGGCAAGCGGAAGAATCACGTTATATGGTTTATATAATTGCCAATTAGGTTATCTAGGTTTCACTTAAAGCATGTTTTAATTTGCAGTTAAATGAAATGAAATAGGTATTACGTCCCGTTAACACGTTAAAGTTCTCAAGTCATGTTGTGCTTCATGAACATGTTTATGTTTATTTAAATCGAAATCAAGACACTACAATAGATATTTACAATTCACGCATTGCAATATCTGTGAAAAGCGAGAATAAGATTGTATTTGATGACGTAGAAAACTTTGAACAGGTAAATTAATCCACAGGTAAATGTATTTATCAATTATCTGGCAATAGTTATACAACTATACAATTCAGATTTACATCATTTCCCCGTGCAGTCACGCAGTAGTAAAAGTAGTATCTACGTCATGCAAATAATACCTATTTTTACATTCAACTTAGTAGCGGTTTTCAATACATGTTTCACTCCGAGACTATCAAGAAATGTTCAAATGATGTTTAAGAGTTAAATTTGTTAATTAGTAATGCTACAAAAAGGGTGGCCATTCATCTTTAACACATCATATTAGGTTATATGGGGATAGCAATATGAGAGGGCGATGAGATGAATGATGAAGTTTCCAATCAGACATGCCCGCCAGGGAGAGAACCCACGAGAGGCAGAAGTATCTCTAAAGTCAAGGCCTAATCCACTTAGCTAGTGAGGCCACTTGATTTTCTGTTAAGATATACAAGCAGTGTGTTGTTATTGTTCTAGACATATGCCATCGTCATATCTAACTTACTTATACTTAAAACGTTTTTTTTTATAAAATAGTTATGCTTACAATTTTACTTTTCAGAACGGCAATTCCAATGGAATAGTGTACAACGTGAAACATCTGTGAAAAAAAAAAATTCCGAAAAGAAATCTAAAATGCCGTGTGGGAGTGTTTTAAAGTCATGACATAGTTATCATAAAACACTAATGTTATGTTATGTTATTTTATAGTCTTGACAGTGTTAATGTAGGACTATAAATAAGAACGACCAACGTGTTCTAACTAATACCTTAATTACGATGTTATTCATTGTAATGTAAAGAGAGGGCTGACCAGCAGCAGTGTTCCAGACTGGTGTGCGTTGTCAGAGGGTGTCTGTTATTAGACGATACATGAAAATACAACAACTCCCTATTTAAATTCAGCGTTATAAGAATGTGTATCACAAGTTCATATATATGAAATGATTTCCTGGCAGAATTCATTAACATTCATATTCCAATGCTTCTGTGTGGTCAGTTTGGCAGCTGGTATCTCCAGTATGCAGGCTGCGATGATCAGAAACAATTAAAACGTCATTTACACTGACTTTATAGAGTGTCAGTTTATAATTGATTATCTTACATCTCCCGGTGGCACACTGAGGCGGCAAACACTGAAACATGGCTTGGCCTAACTAGCCTGGCCTCATATTGGCCTGGCCTGATCTTACAATGGTTTACCTTAATTGTTATTGTTCCAGGTCATGTCCTTAGTCAGGTTCTTCACAATGAGGGGCATTCACAAAAACGTTTGAATCTTAAATAACTAATTGGTTGCATTGAAGTAGAACTGGTTATGAGATGTCAATGGTACTAATAATGAGAAACGTGTATGAAGAAACATAAAAGTGTGCAAATGGTAATCAATAATAGTTAGGATATATATTCATAATAATATGAAAAATAAAGTGAATTAATGTTTGAAACTGATTAAAGGCTTGCATGAATGATACATCAGTGACAGGATAAATAATTTTATAAAAATGGATTAATTTGATATGATTCAAAAAAATAAGTAAACGGAATGACAATGTTTTTGGAAGGGTGAGTTGGTGGATGGTTATATAAAATTGAATGTGTAGTGGGTTGATGAATAGGTGGATGGATGGTCGAATGAGTGATTGGGTGGTGCCGTTTTGGTAGGGTGGGAATGTGGGAGGGTAACTGGATGGTAGGGTGGGTAGTGGGATACGCTATAAATATATAATCTGAACATATTCAATTGTAAATAATTGCATTATGTTTGCATATTGTTTTAATGGAGATTGTGTTATTTAGTGTTATTACTAGTATGCCAACAACAAAAAGGATATGTTTAAAATTTACTTTTTTAGAAATTATGTATGTTTCCATTAATACATGCGATTTTGGCTATTTCACATTAATAAAAACATGTTTTCATTATATTATAAACTGTTGCATTTTACCATCTAAATCAAAAACGTGTTGTTTCAACATGATAACTATTAATTTAAATTCCTGAATGACCCTCACAAGGTGCACAGTTCCTAACATAATCAGTAGAGCTGCATTGTCCCATGAGACATGTGCTAACCTTAATGTGAGCCACTGACCATCTAGAAACAACATAAATGAACTTGGATACTCAAACATTAACCCCAGTGTTGAAGCAATGACCCTTTGGTCTGACCTAAAGAAGTCCCAATGGACCAACTAATCTTAGGCCAGGCCAAGCCAGGACAGGCTAGTTAGGCCAAGCCATGTTTCAGTGTAAGCCCACTGACGCTGATTAATGGGCATTTAACCCAACATGTTTCATAGTGTGTAGTAGTTCCATGATGATTACACTGTTTATGTGGCCGTCTTGATCAGGCTAATGAGCATTAATCAGGAAGGGGTTAACTTTAACAGTTTAGTTTGACACAATAAAGAGTATGATAATGGACCTTTGGAAACGGCCGAGCACGACACATACGAAATATTGCAGTCTCGGTTTGATTGAGACTGTTCATGAGCGGTAGTGAAATATGCTAGCTACCGCTCACGCCCTCTAGCCCCGGGTTGAGCAGAACTCAATATTCATAAAATCAACAGCAACTTTGCTTTTAATGTGACTGCCATACCGCGAAATGCGCTTATCAGTGCTTTTATTTACAAAAGTGTCAAATGAACAGGCATTTTATCTTTGGGGCACTTTTGAGGGAGTGAACTTTTGTTTTTACTTTGACAATGTGAGGTATTTTCTTTTGTTTTAAGAATGTGTTTTCTGTTCCTACGGTAAATGGCATTATCATCTGTTGTCCTTACCGAGTAAGATCGTTCGTTATGTTGTTTAACTACGACCGCAGGTTTCCACAATTTGTTGGATTGTTGGATTCTTACTGTGTCTCCAATTGAAAGGGGCTCAGATGTTTTGCATTCATGTCATAAAACTGTTTCCCTTTCATTTTCTTTGACATAATATTTTATCGATTTGACCTGTGTTGGGGACCCTTGGGACTAACCTTTCCTTAACTACAGGTAAAACAAAAAGTAAGTGTCATCCCATTAGTAATTCAGCGGGGGAATACCCAATATCTAGGGATGTGGGCAGGTATTCAAGTAATCCGATCCGAGTACTTTTTAGCAGCCTTTGCTTTTGAAAATATGCGTTTGACAGTTTGGATAGACTTTTCACTCAGCCCGTTTGACTGCACATATGTTGGAGAGGACGTTACATGAATAAAGTCCCTTGCGAGTGCAAATTCCCTAAACTCTTTGTAGCTATAGCAGGGCCACAGTCCGAGATTAAACGTTCTGGCACCCCTAAGCGTGAGAAAGCTGCCTTCATGTTATGTATTACATTGCTACTCTTTAAGTTTGTAATCTGAACAACTTCGATGTAGATACTGCAATAATCGACCATAAGTAGAAATTCCTTATTGTCCCAGGTAAATAATTCGGTGTCGATATTTTGCCATGGATACGTGGGAACCTCATCTGGTATGAGGGGTTATTTGTGGTTTGAATTTCGGTGCACAAAGCAGATTGAACATTTTAATACCATATCAGTATGTCTTTTGAGATTCGTGCCCAAAACATGACGTCACGAGCTCTCCTTAGACATAGTTAAATTATCATCTGACGGGCAGTGTGTGATTTATCAAGCAGTTTTGCCCTGAGTGTTTGAGGAATGACTATAGTGTCCCTGTTCATGATTAACCCATTAACAACGGATACTTGATCACGGATATTCCATTAATCTAAGATTTGCACGGGACATTGTTGAGAATAACTTCACTGAGGCAATTTAATTGTGAATCTTGCTCAGTTTGAGTCTTTTTGTCCTTTATTTTACCATCAATCACAGGTAAACCGGACAGAATTGAATTGAATTGGTGTTTTAAGGCGCACCAACACATTACAGGTTATATGGCGCCTAACAGGCATGAACATGCCAGGCTCATCTTCCATGTACATCGAGATAAAATATGGAAAGTGGGCCTAGAACCTTCTCACCCTGAACTGCAAAGTTGCTGCAAATTCTATCGTAAAAACTCCACTTACGCTGGAGCCACGTTTATTGTTTTTCTGCCACTGCTCTTAGTGATGTGAGCGAGATGGCACCTGAAACAATGCAGGGGTCATGATGAAGACCTTTAATGAGCATGAACAAAAAATGACAAAATGAATATGAATGTTGGGGTCCTACCCCTCTGCATGTGACGGTGTGTTTGCAGTGGTTGTATTCTACCCCGGCAACCACACGGGGAAAACCGGACAGAACAGTAGAACAGTATGCACATGAAAATCCATACCTTCGGACAAGTCGGGGTATGTGTCAGCAAGTGGCTTACGTGACAGTGTGTATGCTCTTACCTGGAAGGTGATTTACGTTAAGGTCATAGCGTTGCAACTGAAGCATCATGCGTTGCAAGCGAGGGAGTGCTGCACACAGTGGTTTCTTCATGATAGAAATGAGTGACAAATGATCCGTTTGCACTTCAACTCTGCGCGCATAAACGTATGGGTGAAAGCGTTTGCTGCCGAAAGTATTGCGAACTTGTCCTTCTCTATTTGCGCATAGTTTATCTCTGTCTACTTCAGAGCAATTGGCTTGTTGTCTTGTAGTGGGGTCGCTCCTAGTCCAGCCTGTAATGCCAGCGACTTTTTCATATCATAACAGGTCCTGGTGAAAGGTTTTTCTTGGCTTTTTGAAAGGCGTTTGCTTGGGGTTCGTCCAATGCAAATTCTACATGCTTGGCTAACAAAGAGCGTTAGGGGCGTGTGACCTCGGCTAAATTAGTTGGTAATTTTGACAGATAACTATCATGCCAAAAATGGTTTCGAGCTTAGCGCGGTTTCGCGGCTGATCCTTGTCGTAAATGGCGTACACCTTGGAGGGGTCAGGTTTGAGTCCGTTGGACGTCAGTATGTCTCCGAAGTATTGAACTTCTGTGACACCAACAACGAGTTTGTCAATATTGTCTAATTACCTTTTCGTGGGTACGTTGCAGAACATTACGCAAGTTTTGATCATGTTCTTCACGTGTACATTCGTACACAAGAATGACGTCCACAATGGCGACGATTCCTGACAAACTTTTCATAGCATTCATCGATCATGCGTTGGAATTCGTCCTGAGAGCTTTTAAGGCCAAATGCAAGGCGCTTAAATCTATACTGTCCAAATGGGTATTAAATGTAGTCAGAAACGACGAAGCTTCAGAGAGCTTGATGGTTCAGTACCCAGATCGAGCGTCAAATTTTGAGAATGACTTAGCGCCACTCAATTGTGGAAGGACATCTTCTAACGTACGCATAGGGTAGTGAGGGCGAATTATTGCCTTATTAAGGTCTTTCGGGTCGAGGCATACCCTGAGGTCGCCTGACGACTTCTCAACAACGACCATGGAATTGACCCATTTTGTTGGAGTTGTGACTCGCTATTACGTCATCTTGTTCCATGCGGTCTATTCCGTTTTGAGTTTGTCACTCAGTGCGACATGAGCTGGCCTAAGTAGGTGGCAATCTTAATGTCACATTTACCGGAGGCTTGACCTATGCCTTTGAACGAATCGGCATATTCGGTAAGTATGCCTTTCTTATTCAAGGGATGCATGTCTTTCGTCCGTCTTGGAGACACTTCATTATCAAGGGAGTAAACTAACTTAATCTGTCTAAAGTCAATACATTACTGTAAACCTGGAATTTCTGGTGACTTTGTCTCTACAATGTAAAAGCCAGTAGTACGCATGTACTCATCGTATTTGCAGGGAAGGGAGAACTGACCTAGTGTGTTATGTTTACTGCCGTTATCTGCAGTCAACTTTACGGGTGTCTTTTTAGTGGCATGACTACACCTAGTGTGTTGTAAATATGCAGTGGAATAATATTTACTGTGTCCAGCTTAAACTGAATTTAGAGCTTTTGCTTACCTCATTTGCCACAAATGCCTGATTATTCCTAATCTTAGAATACACAATGTAATATTACGAATTCGCAAAACTGTCAGACACTTCGTTTAGTGAGTTTGATCGACACAAGATCTTGGAGAAATGTTTCCATTTTTTGCAATTATTACATTGTTTTCCGTGTGCAAGACACTTGTTTTTAGTGTGCGTGTATCCACAATTTTCACATTTTGTTGTTATCGTCGGCTGTCCCTTTTGTCTCTGATTAGAATGCGGTGCATGGCAGGTCCTGGTCCTCGTTGTGGACGCTGCTGGTAGTTGGCATCTGCTCTGTGCTGATGGCGGCTGATGGCGTGAACCTCTGGTGCGGCGAAAATGGATGATGCCATAGTTTTCAGCTTTTCTTGAGAGTATTCAACATTTTGGCATATCTGGATGGCTTTGTCCATTGTCAGTGTTTCTTCTTCGTTTATGAGACGTTCTTGTATTTTTCTGAAGTTTACTCCAAATACGATTCTGTCCCGGATCATGTCGTCAGCGTCATTAAACTGACAGTCAATGGCCAACAATTTCAATTGTGTTATAAATTGGTCCACTGTGTTTCTTCCTTGGATTTCATTGTTAAATTTGAAGCGAGCGAACACCGGATTTAGCTTCGGCTGGACGTGCCAGGCAAATCGCTCACAAAGTGGTGTTAGGCGTTTTGCCTCCTCGTCAGGTATTGTCCAGGTTTTAAAAATGTCTCTACCGGTATCACCAATCCATAAAAGGAGATACTTGAATTTCACTTCCTGACTTTTGCTTTAAAAGACCAGCAAAAATTAAATAACAATATTGTTTAAATTTGTCCAACTTGCTGGTAAGTTTTTTTGTTTTGATTTTCATTCCCATTCTATGTGGAGTGTCGAAATTCCGGACAGATCCATACTGGTAATGTTAAAAAATTCCCTTTTTTTAATGTTTTTAAATTTCAACGATTTGTGTTTGCAGGTTACATCCTGTTTCTGACACCATGTTATGCTATTGCTATAGTCTTAACAGTGTTAATAAAAGATTATAAATAACTAAGAATGACCAACGTGTTCTAACTAATAATCTGTCACTTGATTGTAATTACGATGTTATTCATTGTAATGTAAATAGAGAACTGACCAGCAGCAGTGTTCAAGACTGGAGTGCGTTGTCGGAGAGTGTCTGCTATAAGACGACACATGATAATCCAACAACTAATGTTCTAAATATGCAAATATTTTGATGTAACTGTGAAATTAAATCAGTCGAAAATGATATTTTATTTTGGGTTTTTAATTTGTTCATCATTTTTGTAGATTTGAATTTTGAAAAAAGGTGTATAACTAATGCAAACACGCAGTCAAATTATATTGACAGAGTATGTTAAAGAATCTGCGAATTGAAGAATATCCATTATTGTTGCGTTCTTAGTATCTGCATGTTATACAGACCAAAATGTTTTATCTTTCGGTTTAAAACCATTTCGGTTAGTAATCAGTCAACCTGTTGTACTCAAGCCTTTTAAAGTCTGCCATGAGCATGCTCTTATGTTTTTATGTTTTTAAGGATTTTATAAATGTGCTTGTTTTCATATGCAATTGTATTGATGTAATATGACATGTATATATGTAACGATAAATGGGTTTGTTAATATTTCTATCCGTCTATATACTGTTTTGTACTAAGGCCGTTTATAAGGTTTGTTTTGTTTATCTAAGGTAACTCATTAGTTTTATAAATGTCTCTACGCTTTTCGCAAGGATGCGTGGAGTGGAAGGGAGGGCGAATAAATGTTCCTCAATACTACTTCATGTTTATACATAGTATCTCGTCAATCATATGCACATATATCTAATACATACAAAATCCATTATGCCTTTCATTTGTTCGTAACAATTTCGTTGCCGGCAAATAACTTCCTTGCTATCTGAGATTATAAAATGAAACTTCATTTCTGTATAGATCATATTTTAATTTTTTAAATTGAATGTTCCACATCTAATGATGCATTTTAATGGCTGGATATTAATCGGTCATAGTGAATTGTAACGACCATTTTATAAGTCGAGGACTTGAAAATGAAATGTCTTTGGGACGTCTCATTAAACATAAATTTGTATTTACAATGTACACAATCTCGCATACGCTTTTTTGATTATTAAAATACGAAAAATGAATATACATTGTATTTGTGTTACACTTTTTTCCCCAGATTGTGGCGATAAAAGAAGGTTCCACGAATCCCCACTGTGTTTGAAATCAACCATTTACACAGTACTAATTGCCTGCCAAGGCTGTGAGCACACAAACACTCAAACATCTTATGGTTCTGAACTTATTCGTTTGTTTAGATCTTTCAGCCGAGTTGATGACTTTAATATCCGTAGACTTTGTATCTGGATGACATACTGAACATTGACAACCCTTTCTTTCCAACTATGGTTCATAATATTTATCCTAAAGAACTTCGGCTTAATAAAGAAAATATATCTGATAATAACGCTTCTTTTCTCAATTTAGATCTCTCGCTTGAAAATGGTAAAATAATTAGCAAAATCTATGACAAGAGAGATGATTTTAATTTTGACATTGTTAATTATCCCCACTTGGATGGGGATGTTCCCCGAGCAACTTCTTATGGGGTGTATCTGTCTCAACTTATTCGTTTTTCTAGAGCTTGTACTCGAGTTGAGGACTTTAATATTCGTAATCTTTGTATAACTAAAACGTTACTCAGTCAGGGTTGCCGTTACCATAAACTTCGTAAAACCTTTGCAAAATTTGCAAGCTGTGGACCCTATGATGACGCCTACCTAAAGCCCATTGGGACGGTGGCGTTTGATGTTTGTCCATGATCTTTCCTGTCGTGCCCTTAATAGTGTATTCTCTTACTGCTCTGGCTTCTGCCAAGTCATTGAGTACCTTCATTGTGGCTTTCTAGGCTATTGTTTTTTTGTATTATATTTGTATTATATTTACACGAGCATATTTGTGTTTTACTTATATTGCCTATTGATGCTGCCTTGTTGGTTAGAGATTAGATCATGGCGGGGATTTCTTTATTTACACTGTCCTGTTTTAATGGGATGACAGTAGGGTAAGTGTGAGGTTTGATGCACCCTAGAACCGGTTTAAACCCCCAGTGGCCTACTTTGCCACTGACCGTTCCAAGGCGGAAGCCCTATTGTCAACCCTTTTGTGTTTGTGATGTCGTTTTGCATTTTTTATTACTTTTGCCTTTTCGTTTGTCTGTTTGCGTGTTTGTTTTTGTGTTTTGCGGTTGACTGTCGTCCTTGAATGCTGCTTTCCCTGTCCGATATCTTTATCCTTGTTTGTATAACTAAAATACGACTCCATCAAGGCTATCGTTCATTAACTTAGAAAAAAGCTTTGCCAACTTGTCAACCCGGGGCAAGCGGTACAATCAAACCGAGACTGCAATATTTCGTATTTATCGTGTTCGGCCGTTTCCAAAGGCTTTTGTATTATCATAACTCTCATCTTCTTTTAAACTATAGAAGAACATTTCCACGACAAGGACTATCACAACCTGACTGATATGGTGGCGTGATTTACACGCTTCTTAAGATCTTTGGTCATGATCACTTTCATACAATCTTTAGTAAAATTGTTAAACAATTATTAAAATAGTTTATTACCAGATATAATCGCAACGCTCTGCATGTTTAGTGGTTGACACATTTACAGTTCGCCACTATGCTTGCCTCTTTGATTGTGCGATGACCGGACAGATTGTGGACCCTAAGATGACGTCTACCAAAATCCCGAAAGAACGGTTACTTTTTATGTTCTGACTAAGTCATTAAGGATTTGCTTTGTGGATTTCTAGGCTTTCTATGTTCATGTATGCATGATCATATTTGTGGTATGCTTGCATTGTCTATTAATGCTGCCTTAATTGTAACAGAATTATAATATCCCGTTTTATTAGGATGATGATATAATAGGATTTAGGTTTGGTGCAACCTAAAACCTTGTTTAAACCCCCAATTGCCTCTTGGCCAGTGACCGTTCCATGGCGGTACCATACATTGCCTCTTAGCCGGTAACCGTTCCAAGGCGATACCATACATTGCCTCTTAGCCAATGACTGTTCCAAGGCGTACCATACATTGCCTCTTAGCCAGTGATTGGTCCAAGGCGTTACCATACATTGCCTCTTAGCCAGTGACCGTTCCAAGGCGGTACCATACATTGCCTCTTAGCCAGTGACCGTTTTAAGGCGGTACCATACACTGCCTCTTAGCCAGTGACTGTTCCAACGTGGTGCCATACATTGCCTAAATTGCCCCTTAGCCAGTGGCTGTTCCAATATGGTACCATACATTGCCTCTTAGCCAGTGACCGTTCCAAGGCGGTACCATACATTGCCTCTTAGCCAGTGACCGTTCCAAGGCGGTACCATACATTGCCTCTTATTTATCCAGGTAATTGTGGGTTTTTTCTGTGGTCATTTAATTTCCTGTTCGATTATTATATCTACTTTATTATTTGCAGTTGTTGTGTAAGTCCCAATGTACTTGTTAATAGTCGTAAAAGTAGATACAAAAGTCGAACAGAAAATGCAGTATTCAAGGACCACAGTCAACCAAGCACTTATAGAAACAAACAATAATTTGAAAGATGACTAAAATGCGAGACAAGACATCACAAACATAAAATGGTTGACAATAGTGCTACCGCCTTGGAACGGCCAGTGGCAAAAGGACCGCTGGGGGTTTAAAGCAGGTTGTGGGGTGCACCGAACCAAGGACCGCTGGGGTTTAAAGCAGGTTGTGGGGTGCACCGAACCAAGGACCGCTGGGGGTTTAAAGCAGGTTGTGGGGTGCACCGAACCTCACTCTTATAAGAAAAATGTCTAGGCAGGAAATTCATGTTACTCAATAAAACCGAGTCTGCTACTTTTATTTCTTGTTTGTTTCTTCCAAGAGATCCACTTTTCAGTATTTATTTACTTATGTGTCACATATGAATCCACGTATGTATTTTATATGAAAGTAACACATGTGTAATACATATGAAATAAATTTTACTAAGCAATAGTAAAACTTAAAAGTTGTTAAACAATAGTCTACAACATTATAAATGCTTTATGTGTTTTATGCATAATAGTTTCATATGAAATACACATTTCATATGTGACACAGGTGTATTATTTCAACATGCACGTTATATGTGGTACATATGTGACATATATGTATCATTTACATCTGTGGCACATAGGTAAAAAACATGATGTACAAAGAAAGTAATATGCAAATAATAAGAAAGGAACACATACATGGCACATGTCACAACACTTTCCCTGCGATACCCTACTGTCATCCCAGTGAATCGGGCCAGTGTAAATAAAGATATCCCCGTCAGGTTATATTCACTAACAAACAATGCAGCAGTAATAGACAGTATAAGTATAACACATAAAGATCATGTATATATGAATATAAAAAAACAAAAGCCTAGAAATCCACAAAGCAAGTACTCAATGACTTGTCAGAAGACAACAAACCATGAAGGGTACGACAAGACAAGATTTAAGACAAGCATCATAGCTATCGTCCATTCAGGATTTAGGTAGACGTCATCATAGGGTCCACACTCTGTCCTGTCATCTCACAATCAAAGAGGGAAGCATAGTGGCGAACTGTAAATAGGTCTTCCACTAAACATGCAGCGCGTTGCAAAATGATAGTGGCATAACACGTTTAATAAAGATTGTATGAAAGTGATTATGACCAACGATCTTACCAAGCTCTGTGTTAGGGTTGTGCTAAAAAAACATATTAGACTGCTAACTTCAGTCTTCAGCAAATATCTGTCAATTTCTGTTGTAAAACGTTGAAAAAGGTCAATATGACCTTAAAAGGACGGTGACGTTTGATGTTTGCCTGCAATCTTGTCTTGTCGTTCCCTCAATGGTTTGTTCTCTTGTTGCTCTGGTTTCTGTCAAGTCATCGACTACCTACTTTGTGGCTTTCTAGTCTATTGCTTTTTTGTATTTATATATACAAGTGCATCTTTGTGTTTTACTTATATTGCCTACAAATGCTGCCTTTTTGGTAAGAGAATAGTTCATGGCTGGGATTTCTTTATTAACTCTAGAATCTGGTTTAAACACCCAGCGGCCTTTTTTGCCACTGACCGTTCCAAGGCGTAGCTCTATTGCCAACCCTGTTTGTGTTTGTGACGTCATATGCCTTTATTCTCTGTTAACTTTGACATTCATGTTTGTCCTTTTGCGTGTTTTTGGGTTTACTGTGTTCTGTGAAAGCTGCATTTCCTGTTCGACTTTTATACTTATTTTACATGTGCGCTATGTCCAGCGATTATGCAAGAACATACACATAACAGCATTCGTGAAAATACAGAACCTTATATATAAAAACAAAAATGACAGGCATTGTCTTGTTATGAATATTAGAGATTAAATAGTAATGCAATAGATACATATGCGTTTAGTACTGAAATATGAATATGTACTATCATTCAAACAAAAACGTCACGTTGCCATATATTATCATTACGCAATTAAAAATATAATTATATGAAGACTGTCAAAATTGTCTAAAATTAAATGGTCCTTTTCTCTGGAATATATGCATTTGTAAAAAAATCCACCATTTACATATATTAATATCCGAAAGCACGAATAATGCTCAAGCACAAATACGATGTTTATCCTAGCACAGCAAACTGCAAACAGCAAGTGTATGCCTCCGCTAGCGCCTCGAGACAAATGGGCACAGAAAAACGCACAAGCACAATTCTATAAAACATAATTTCCTTAACAGTACGATATTACGGACGCATAATATATAGAAGCTCATCGAAAAGCCGTCAAAACCATCCGTTACTCTTCCGCGCGTTTTGCGCTGCTAAACGTTTATCGTTAACCGTCTTCAAGCCTTGAGCATCTTTAGCCAGTAAAAAACTTAAGTATTTTGAAAGTTTTTTCTTTTGTTCCTCGTGTCGCTCAATTTCACCTTCCATCTCTTCATATATATCACCAGTTGGTGCTACTTGATTGTTTGCTCTTGCTTTTTCTGCTTCTTGTGACTTGACTTGTTCCTCGAGCTCTTTTTTCCTGAAGAAGATAATAATGTGTAAACGTATTTTTACTATAGTCACCAAAAAACGTACCCCGTCTTTTGCGGGTATTCCCATAGGCCAGTTCGTCAGTGCGTAGGACAGCATGAACAGTGCTTTAATTAAACAATATTTGATGTTTTAAGCACACTTCCCTGAGTACTAAATATTTCTTTAAACAGTGTAAGATGTTGCAAGGCAATACTCTTTTATGGATGCTATGGAAACCTTAAAGGGAGATAATTTGATGATTTTTGATAATTAAAAGCTGCTACCTACGCAATCGGAGATGTGTTTTTCTGTCATTGTTTTCGAAAGCAACGTATAGAGAATATTGTCTTGGACAAATTGAGGTAGTGTTTGTAGACTGTGTGGGTTTTTGCAAAAAAACGCCTGGGTTTAGAAAAGGGGGATAACTCCCTTGTGTACAGAACTTTTCAAAACATCTTTTATTTGGACTGTTGGTGGTAGTCGATCTAATGATTCTATATACATCATTTATTATTTCCTGTTTTGCTGTCTATAATAAGGGAAAGAAAAGGGGGTACTTTTATAGTTATATTATATTGGTCCTTTGGGATCATCGAGCTCAGTATATGTGTCTTTGAATAAATACTGTAAAGGGGATCCCTTGGAAGCAACAAACACAAACAAGAGATAAAAGTAGCAGACTCGGTTTTATTGAGTCTGTTCATGAGAGGTAATGTTAAGTTTAATATAATAACCGATCAAGTCACGAGTGTTTAAACAATATTGAAAACAAATGTTGTCACGAAGACGTAAACACGCCACGACCATTTTTTCTTACCAGACACTTTCTCTCAATTGTTACAATCAGTTCTTCCCCTACTAAACATTTTGAAAAAAGGTGGGCGACCTCGATTCACTCTTGTCAAATCCTTGACATGCGTTGCATATTGATTACATGTTCACCTTGAGAATAAAAACGAACAGGAAATATATTTTTTCAAAACACAATCAACCAAATCACGTATTTAAACAAACAGCATTCACAATGCTAATAAGAAGCAAGGCATGTGACATTCACAAACACAAACTGGTTGACAATAGGGACACCGCCTTGGAACGGTCAATTGCAAAAAATGCCACTGGGGGGGGTTTAAATCAGGTTCTAGGGTGCATCAAACCTCACACTTACCCTATTGTAATCCCAATAAAACGGGACAACGTAAATAAAGAAATCCACGGCACGCTATATTCTCAAACAAGCAAGGCAGTATTATTAAACAAAATAAAGCAATATACGTATAACACATATATGATCATGTACATTTAAATAAAAAACAAAAGCCGCAATGGAAGTACTGAATGGCTTGGAAGAAGCCAGAGCAACAAGAGAACAAACCATGAAGAGTAGGACAAGACACGTTTAAAGACAAACATCAAACGCTACCGTCCCTTGAAGATTTAGGTAGACGTCATCATATGGTCCACAATAAGTCCGGTCATCACACAATCACAATATATCCGGTCATCGAACAATCAAAGTGGAAAGCATAATGGCAAAATGTAAATTGGTCAACCACTAAACATGCAGTGCGTTACCAAATGATTGGGTCATAATAAAAAAAAGATATAAAAGTCGAATAGGAAATGTAGCATTCAAGGACCACAGTCAACTATAGCCAACAACTAGTACTGTATATCCAAGATACAAAATGAGTACAAGTACAAATTGAGGTAGTGTTTGTAGATTGTGTGGGGTTTTGCCAAAAAAGGCATGGATTAAGAAAAGAGGAATAACTCCCTTGTGTACAGAACTTTTCAAAAAATCTTTTATTTGGACTATTGATGGTAGTCGATCAAATTATTCTATAAACATCATTTATTATTTCCTGTTTTGCTGTCTATATAATAAGGGGGGAAAAGGGGGTACTTTTATAGTTATATTGTATTGGTCCTTTGGGATCATCGAGCTCAGTATATGTGTCTTTGAATAAATACTGTAAAGGGGATCCCTTGGAAGCAACAAACACAAACAAGAGATAAAAGTAGCAGACTCGGTTTTATTGAGTCTGTTCATGAGAGGTAATGTTAAGTTTAATATAATAACCGATCAAGTCACGAGTGTTTAAACAATATTGAAAACAAATGTTGTCACGAAGACGTAAACACGCCACGACCATTTTTTCTTACCAGACACTTTCTCTTAATTGTTACAATCAGTTCTTCCCCTACTAAACATTTTGAATAAAGGTGGGCGACCTCGCTTCACTCTGGTCAAATCCTTGACATGCGTTGCATATTGATTACATGTTCACCTTGAGAATAAAATCGAACAGGAAATATATATTTTCAAAACACAATCAACCAAATCACGTATTTAAACAAACAGCATTCACAATGCTAATAAGAAGCAAGGCATGTGACATTCACAAACACAAACTGGTTGACAACAGGGACACCGCCTTGGAACGGTCAATTGCAAAAAATGCAACTGGGGGGTTTAAACCAGGTTCTAGGGTGCATCAAACCTCACACTTACCCTATTGTAATCCCAATAAAACGGGACAGCATAAATAAAGAAATCCACTGCACGCTATATTCTCAAACAAGCAAGGCAGTATTATTAAGCATAATAAAGCAATATACGTATAACACATAGATGATCATGTACATTTAAATAAAAAACAAAAGCCGCAATGGAAGTACTGAATGGCTTGGAAGAAGCCAGAGCAACAAGAGAACAAACCATGAAGAGTAGGACAAGACAAGTTTTAAGACAAACATCAAACGCTACCGTCCCTTGAAGATTTAGGTAGACGTCATCATAGGGTCCACAATAAGTCCGGTCATCACACAATCACAATATATCCGGTCATCGAACAATCAAAGTGGAAAGCATAATGGCAAAATGTAAATTGGTCAACCACTAAACATGCAGTGCGTTACCAAATGATTGGGTCATAATAACAAAACGATATGGAAGTCGAATAGGAAATGTAGCATTCAAGGACCACAGTCAACTATAGCCAACAACTAGTACTGTATATCCAAGATACAAAATGAGTACAAGTACAAATTGAGGTAGTGTTTGTAGATTGTGTGGGGTTTTGCCAAAAAAGGCATGGATTAAGAAAAGAGGGATAACTCCCTTGTGTTCAGAACTTTTCAAAAAATCTTTTATTTGGACTATTGATGGTAGTCGATCTAATTATTCTATATACATCATTTATTATTTCCTGTTTTGCTGTCTATATAATAAGGGGGGAAAAGGGGGTACTTTTATAGTTATATTGTATTGGTCCTTTGGGATCATCGAGCTCAGTATATGTGTCTTTGAATAAATACTGTAAAGGGGATCCCTTGGAAGCAACAAACACAAACAAGAGATAAAAGTAGCAGACTCGGTTTTATTGAGTCTGTTCATGAGAGGTAATGTTAAGTTTAAGATAATAACCGATCAAGTCACGAGTGTTTAAACAATATTGAAAACAAATGTTGTCACGAAGACGTAAACACGCCACGACCATTTTTTCTTACCAGACACTTTCTCCCAATTGTTACAATCAGTTCTTCCCCTACTAAACATGTTGAATAAAGGTGGACGACCTCGCTTCACTCAAGTCAAATCCTTGACATGCGTTGCATATTGATTACATGTTCACCTTGAGAATAAAATCGAACAGGAAATATATATTTTCAAAACACAATCAACCAAATCACGTATTTAAACAAACAGCATTCACAATGCTAATAAGAAGCAAGGCATGTGACATTCACAAACACAAACTGGTTGACAATAGGGACACCGCCTTGGAACGGCCAATTGCAAAACATGCCACTGGGGGGTTTAAACCAGGTTCTAGGGTGCATCAAACCTCGCACTTACTCTATTGTAATCCCAATAAAACGGGACAACGTAAATAAAGAAATACACGACACGCTATATTCTCAAACAAGCAAGGCAGTATTAATAAGCAAAATAAAGCAATATACGTATAACAAATAGATGAGCATGTACATTTAAATAAAAAAACAAAAGCCGCAATGGAAGTACTAAATGGCTTGGAAGAAGCCAGAGCAACAAGAGAACAAACCATTAAGAGTAGGACAAGACAAGATTTAAGACAAACATCAAACACTACCGTCCCTTGAAGATTTAGGTAGACGTCATCATAGTGTCCACATAAAGTCCGGTCATCACACAATCACAATATATCCGGTCATCGAACAATCAAAGTGGAAAGCATAAAGAACAACTTAAAAGATGAATAAAAGTCAAAATAAGACATCACAAACACAACTAGGTTGACAATAGGGCTACCGCCTTGGAACGGTCAGTAGCGAAAAAGGTCACTGGGGGTTTTAATCAGGTTCTAGGGTGCACCAAACCTCACAATATAGTAGGCAATATAAGTAAAACACAAAGATGCTCGTGTTTATATAAATACAAAAAACAATAGCCTAGAAAGCCACATAGAAGGTACTCAATGACTAGAAGCCAGAGCAACACGAGAACAAACCATTGAGGGCACGACAAGACAAGATTGCAGACAAACATCAAACGTCACAGTCCTTTTGGGCTTTAGATAGACGTCATCATAAGGACCACAGCCTGACCGGTCATCGCCCAATTAAAGAGGAAAGCATAGTAGCGAAATGTAAATGGGTCCACCACCAAGCATGCGAGTTGTAAAATGATAGGGTCATAACCTCTTTTGATAAACCTTTTAACATACAAGATAGTATGAAAGTGATCATGACCAAGTATCTTACGAAGTTTGTAAATCACGTTACCATAGAAATCCGGTTGTGATAGTCCTTGTCGCAGAAGAGTTCTTAAATTACTTTTATACCACAATAGCCTAAATACACACTACGCATCGTGTAATACCCGAGGATCTACACTGTGTTAGTTATTGTGGTATAAATACAATAGAGCATGAGTCTTGCACGTGTACGGACGATAATGCACTCGCTGACGCTCGTGTATTATCTCCCCGTACACGTGCAAAACTCATACTCTATCCTATACTTGTACTATAGCTCTAATGGTTTTCCTTTGTTCTTGCTTATGATATATTTTTCATAAACCTGACGGTCTGAGCCTAAAGCGTGCTATAAATACCAGTATATTTCAGCCATGCTATAAATGACAGATTCGGCAGTTAGACCATGGCCTACTCAATTTTACACGTAATGTTTACACACAACCTGTCAATCAAATATGTAAAACACGACAACCTATTATCAAAACATTTGCCCAATAATATACACAGCCGATTGGCTGCAATAATCAAAACATGGGTCATGCTCATGCCGCGTGATAATTCTATTTCTTGATTGGATCGAGCTGTTGTTTTTACTGAAAACTGCAACGCCCTAAAACCTCTTGCACATGCGTAGCTGGATAAATGGCTCTGGTACAAAACATTTAAAGCATATTTTTCTCGTATGCGATTATACTTCAATCTCGGGCCTGCGGCCCTCGAGAAGCAGTATAAATCGCATATACTCGAAAAATGATGCTATAAATATTACTTATATTTGGAAAGAAGATCAGGATAATAAAATGTTGCAAAGGTTTTACGAAGTTTATGGAAACGGTAGCCCTGATGGAGTAGCTTTATAGTTATGCAAAGATTACGAATAGTAAAGTCCTCAACTTGAGTGCAAGCTCTAGAAAAACAAAAAGAAAGACACATAGACCCCATAAAAAGTTGCTCGGGAAACATCCTCATCTAAATGGGGATAATTAACAATAACAAAATTAAAATCATCTCTCTTGTCATAGATTTTGATAATCTGAAGTTCTTTAGGATATATGTCATTAACCATAGAAGAAAATAAAGGGTTATTAATGTTCAATATGTCATCCAGATACCGAGAGGTGTCATTAAAGGCTTCCATAACATCTGCCTGGGTATCTGGTGAAACACAACATGAAATCTCTTTCATAGCAACATAAAAACAAATCTGCGGCAAGGGGTGCACAGTTTGTACCCATAGGGATACCAACAATTTGTCTATGAACGATAGTTCCATATCTGATGAAAGTATTATCTAATAGGAAGATGAGTGTTTCACAAACTTCATGGCAAGTCCACATAGTGTAATTGTCTAAACTGACGTTAGTAGAACACGCTTTAATATTATTACAAGGCCAAAAATGTTGTTTTTTCTCTAGCGAAAGTTTTTTTGAATATGAGCAATAAGCTTGTCTTTGATAAGGGGATGTGGTAAGGTTGTATATAGTGTACAGATGTCATAAGTGCTTATAGATTAAAAAGAAATATAAAAAGATCGGACAGGGAAAGTAGCATTCAAGAAGGACAGTCAACCACAAAACACAGAAACAAACACGCAAACCGACAAACAAAAAGGCAAAAGTAATAATAAATGTACTAATAAATGCAAACGACATCACAAACACAAAAGGGTTGACAATAGGGCTACCGCCTTGGAACGGGCCACTGGGTCTTAAACCGGTTCAAGGGTGCACTAAACCTCACACATACCCTACTGTCATCCCATTAAAACAGGACAGTATAAATAAAGAAATCCCCGCCATGATCTAATCTCTAACCAACAAGGCAGCATCAATAGGCAATATAAGTAAAACACAAATGTGCTCGTGTAAATATAATACAAAAAAAAAACAATAGCCTAGAAAGCCACAATGAAGGTACTCATTGACTTGGCAGAAGCCAGAGCAACAAGAGGATAAACCATTAAGGGCACGACAAGAAAGATCATAGACAAACATCAACCGCCACCGTCCTAATGGACTTTAGGTAGGCGTCATCATAGGGTCCACAGCCTGTCCGGTCATCGTACAATTAAAGAGGAAAGCATAGTGGCGAACTGTAAAATGGTCCACCACCAAGCATGCAGTACGTTGCAAAATGATAGGGTCATAATCTCTTTTGATAAACGTTTTAAGTTTAACAAAGATAGTATGAAAGTGATCATGACCAAGAATCTTACGAAGTTTATAAATCACATCACCATAGAAGTCAGGTTATGATAGGCCTTGTCGCAGAAGAGTCCTTAAATTACTTTTATATTTGGAAAGAAGATCAGGGTTACGATAATAAAATTTTGCAAAGGTTTTACGAAGTTTATCGTAACGCTAACCCTGATTGAGTAGCTTTTTAGTTATACAAAGATTACGAATATTAAAGTCCTCAACTCGAGTACAAGCTCTTGAAAAACGAATAAGTTGAGATACATATACCCCATAAGAAGTTGCTCGGGGAACATCCCCATCCAAGTGGGGATAATTAACAATGACAAAATTAAAATCGTCTCTCTTGTCATAGATTTTGCTAATTATTTCACCATTTTCAATCGAGAGATCTAAATCAAGAAAAGAAGCGTTATTATCAGATATATTAGCTTTGTTAAGCTGAAGTTCTTTAGGATACATATTATTAACCATAGTGGAAAGAGGGGTTGTCAATGTTCAGTATGTCATCCACATACCGAGAGGTGTCATTAAAGGCTTCAATAACATCTGCCTGGGTACCTGGTGAAAGACTCAACATGAAATCTCTTTCATAGCAAAATAAAAACAAATCTGCGACAAGTGGTGCACAGTTCGTACCCATAGGGATACCAACAATTTGTCTATAAACGGTGGTTCCATATCTTTTATTTGCAATAAACTTGGCGTTTATTGCAAATTTTATCAAGAACGTCTCTTGAAATTTTTAAAAGACCAAAATAAATTAATCCCAGAGTTTTCATAAGTTTTAGCACAATATTGTTTAACGAGATCTTTAACGGCAGTAAGACAAGAAGTTAACAGTTTGAAAATGTTTGTGGTGGTGCAGGCACTAGCATTCGAAATAAAGCAGGCCTTATATGGATGTTTATTTAATTTAGGAATCCAGTTCATAGATGGCAATTTGTTCTGCTTTTTGTCTACCCAAGCCTTGAAAGTAGTGCACCGAGTGATATGTGTGGAAACAACAACATCATCCTCAGTAGATTGAAATGGAGTATACAAATTAGTGCTACCGAGTTCCAGAGATAAAACAGGCGTCAAACAATAATTACATTATTAGCTGCTTTATCAGCAGGAACTAAAACAAATTTATTAATTAAGAAATTCTTAATTCCCAATTTTGAATTACGAAAGGAAAACCTGGGTCTTGGAGGAAGTAAAGAAGGGTTAGCGTTATAAAAGTTAATACGTGTATCTATAATTTTAAAAATTTACTTTTTCCAAGTAGAAAGACAGTTTGGGTCCGCATATTTCTGCCAACATCGCTTGCTGATCTTTTACAATGATTTATAAGTCAACATCGCTTGCTTATATTTTACAATGATTTATAAGTCAACATAGTTTGCTTATATTTTACAATGATTAATGAGTCAACATCCTTGCTGATCTTTTACAATGATGTATAAGTCAACATCGCTTGCTGATCTTTCATAATGATTTATAAGTCAACATCGCTTGCTTATCTTTTACAATGATTTATAAGTCAACATCGCTTGCTTATCTTTTACAATGATTATAAGTCAATATCGCTTGCTGATCTTTTACAATGATTATAAGTCAAAACGCTTGCTGATCTTTTACAATGATTTATAAGTCAGCATCGCTTGCTGATCTTCAAGGATTTATAAGTCAGCTAGCTATTTGACAACAAGTCGCGTTTTTGATGTCTGATGACTAATCATGGCTCTTATTTACCTTTACAGTGATATATGAGTCCACCTATATCCAAGGTCACTACCTGACCACCAATGACGGTTCTTGTTTACATTTTACAGTGATATATGAGTCCACCTATATCCAAGGTAATTACCCGACCACCAATGACGGTTCTTGTTTACCTTTTACAGTGATAGATGAGTCCACCAATAGCACATATTAGTCCCAGTCCACCAAGGATGCTTCCAAAAAACAGTCCATTGGACATGCCACTAACAATCCCCATGTCAGCTGCAAAATAGTATTTAAGTTTGCTAAAGGATATGATGATAAATATATGTATACGTCTTATAAAAATAAAAACAAATATAGTCAATTGTATTTTAAAAAAATATATATATATATTTCTAAAAGAAGGAAAAAACTTACACTTACGTCGTATATAAATAAAAAGTTAATAACATACCTTTCAATATACATATACAGCATATTCTTTTTTTATCATAGTCATGTCAGTTATTAAAATATTCTCACGTGGAATTACAAGCAATAGATAGAGAATGGTTGATTTAAACATCGAGATGAGTGTAGCCCATCAAGGTGTTTAAATCAGTCATCGAGATGGGACCATATTGTATTTGTTTTGAAGCATGTGCATTTCAGCTGTCTGCCATACTCTAACGTCTGATAACTGGTAGTTAGAGTACACCATTTGTTCTGACAGATGTTATTTTCAAGTAAACGATTTACACCTATGCAAATATAAAGGGAATTTCAATGGCCATGCTACAATATAAAATACAAATTATATGAGACATATATTTCATTCATATATATTTCATTCAAGGTATACACGAGTTCATATTTATAAAATTTAAGATTTAAGCATTTGCTGTTATTTTTTATTCTATTGCTGTATAGTGTTTGAAGGTTGCTCTAAAAACTGTACTTTTTCAAAAACACTAAAACCAAATATTACTCTTCCAGGGGCAAAATTCTTTATATTGCCAGTTATACCGTTTAAAGACTTATTATTAGAGCAAAAATAGTTTATATAAACGAATTAACAGCAAAACTCTGTACATGCATATATACATGAAACAAACCAAAAGTCCATTAAAGGGACACACTGCAATTTTGAAGATTGTATCAAGTATAAAAATGAGCGTCCCGATTTATTAATGCAGTATAATTTTGAATGTAAACCTGCTTGCATATAATTAAATAAAATGTTGAGTTTGCATTGTTGCTTCTTATTCTACCATAAGTTTAAATCTAGTATAGGTGCAATATAATCAACAGTTAGTAATATGAAGAAAAAACACTCTGCTTTATACTATTCTTATAATTAATATTAATGATTGAACAAATGCAAGTTATGTAGAAATCTAACGGGTCGCCAGGAGTTTTTAAAAAATCAAGATTGCATGTGTGTCCCTTTAACATATGTCACTTACGGTCCATGAGCTCGTCGTACCAGGCCTTGTCGCCCGAGTTCACTGTTACATTCGACATGGTTTAAATTGTCGTTGTTTCTTGATTAATTAGTAGTATCTCCTTCTTATTAAAAATGGTTAAAATGCGAGAACTTCTTAAATTGGCCGCGCAACATACGCATTGTCTTCGTTTGAATACCACTTAGTTTTATTTATATTCCATAATCTTAATACAACATCTTCATACTGTTAGTTTGGGCTTAAAGTATGCTCCAATTAGTGAATTATTTACACACTATATCTGGTAATATATAATCAAAACAACTCAACAATCAGAACCAGAACTTCAAAACATTATAAGATTAAAATGTGAAAATGGAACTGCCGAGGCTGACCTTAATATTTAAGACGATTAAATCACTTTACCAATTGTGAATAATTGTTAAATAATCCTATTAGTATAACGAATGTATGTCTACATTTAATCGTTGACCAACGAATAATAAATCCGTTCAGTTACAGTACAAGAAGGACACTAACTATTAAGATATGTTTAATCTGTTAATTCCGTGTGTGTCTTAGGTGGTCAGTGTGGAAAGCTGTTAAGTACTCCTGACTATTAATATACGTTTGATATGTTAGGTCATGTGTTTGTGTTTGTGTGCGTGTGCGTGTGTGTGTATGTGCGTTCGTGCGTGCGTGCGTGCGTGTTGTAGTTTTTATGTTTGTATGAGGGCTATGTTTTGATATTGTTGCGTGTTTTGTGCTGTTTTTTGGGGAAGAGGAGTTGAATTTGTGATAGTTGGAAGTGATACTTTTTATCTATCTTTATTATTGGTAATACTATATATGATTAATACTACAATGTGTCATTTGTTTTTAATGGGCACGTTCCTAGGCCTTATCCCTATTGCCAACCCGTGTATGTGTGTGGTGTCGTATACATTGTTCTTATTATCCCTGTAATTACTGTTTGTTTCGTGTCTTTGGTGAAAATGTTCGTAATCGGCTCCTCTAAATTAATTAAAGATTTTAACAATAACGGGTATTAAATGAAATGGGAAACAATTGCCTTTTACCTGTTTTGTAGTCCTTCTTATGGCGGATTAAAGGTTAATATCATTTGGTGGACATAGGTATAGGTAGAGCCTCTTTAACGTGCGCATCTGACCTGAGAAGCAGTGGAAGCATGTGACTTGCTCAGTGTCACTGGTGCAATAATCCCGAACCCGCAACTTCTAAGTTACGAGACAAACACGTAACGCTATCACCACGCCCCCAGTAGATCTAGTACGTATAAAAATGTAGCCTTCACAGAACACAGTCAACAAATAATAATTACTCAAAACAAACAACAATCATAAAGACAAATAGTAATATGGGACACCATAAACACAAAATGGTTGACCATAAGGGTACCGGCTTGGGACGGTCAGTGGCAAAGGCTATTAATAGCAGAGAGGTATTGCTTGGCATTCATGTAGTCTAGATCATCTGCGACGCTTGCTTGTTTTCAAGACAAACGTCTAGAGCAGTTATTCTAAACAAAGTTTGAGTTTTGCCGAGATTCTGGTATCGTTTCTGACTGGCTGAGACAGAAACACTAGCTATCCAAGATTTACAGAAAGGCAGAAAGACAATAAATTATAAATAAACAAAGGGAAACTTCATCATTATCATTACGTGGTTCCGCCTAATTTCATTAAGCAATGGGAAGCTTATACTAGCAGGGTTTTATAACGGATATTTCGACCATAAAACACCTTTATTAAAAAACTTTTTAATGAAAATATGCGAAAACCTGTTTACATTTATCTATATAATGTTTTAATTTTACAATATGCAAACTATTTAAGCCGAAATTAAGGTTTGATTTCCTACCCAGCCAACCCCGTGTTCGCTTCTTCGACGAACTAATGCGGATGGTCAGAAATACAAAAATTACGGTCACGTACTTCCGGTTTCAAATGTATTTCTGTACAAAGGGTCAAGACGTTTGTATGTACAATCAAGCGTCGAGGACTACGCAGTCGTGATATGTCTCAGTCACCTTTCAAAACGTTTGTGCTCATATCAGTGTAGACAACGGATGCTCGACGAATACATTGTTAGCTATATTGGTTGACGGCTTTCCGTGAATACCTCATTTCCTGTTCGACGTCCGTATCTAATTTTAATTCACAGATAAAATTCCGTATTTGGTTGCTTGGTAGATAATTAAAAAAAATATGAAGTTTACTCATATCTGAACAGAAGAGTCAAAGATAACATGTAGCAAAACAATACATGTTCCATCCCAACAACATCAGTATGCTTCAACATCAAAGACAGATATATGACGATAATCTGAACACTCACTGAGAAACAAACATTGCACAGGGTTACACTGTAACTTGCTATTCTCTTCAAGATGAAATTCGCATGTTTTTCTTCGAAAAGCAATATCGCTTTAACTGCAATTGTTATCGTGTTAGTTATATCAGCTATTGCTTTTCCAATTTATATATCTACACTTCATAATGACACAGCTGATGCAGATAATAGTGATGAAACAACAACCAGCAACAATGCATATTCTAGCAGAGGAGCCTTGCGGTTTAATGGTGGAGCGTTTAAGTTAGATGGAAAGACTTTAAGAATACTCAGCGGCGCGTTTCATTATTTCCGAGTAGTTCCCCAGAACTGGAAATTAATGTTAGAGAAATTAAAAGCATGTGGACTCAACACCGTAGAAACGTAAGTTATTGTTCACTTGTAGAATGATATATGTATGTTCCATAAGCGCGCTAAATAGTGGCATCGCTAATTATCCCCACATAGACGGTGATGTTCCCCGAGCAACTTATTATTCTTGAAGTTGAGTTGAGGATTTCAGCATTCGTAACTTTTGTATAACTAAAAAGAGTTACTGTTACTAGAACTTCGGAAAAACACTTTTCAAAATGTTAATGTAAGAACTCTTCTACAACAAAAGATTCATAATCACAACCTGAGTTCTATGGTGACGTGATTTATAAACTTTGTAAGATACGGGATCATGACTTTTTCATACTTGTACTATACTAAACTTCTTCGAAAGTCTATCATTTTGAAATGCGCTTAAATGTTTAGTGGTTGACCCATTTAGAGTTCCCCACTATGCTTTTCTGTTTGATTTTGAGATGACCCTATGCTGACGTCTACCTAAAGAAATATAAAAAGATCGGACAGGGAAAGTAGCATTTAAGGAAGACAGTCAACCACAAAACACAGAAACAAACACGCAAACAAACAAACAAGAAAGCAAAAGTAATAATAAAAGCAAACGACATCACAAACACAAAAGGGTTGACAATAGGGCTACCGCCTTGGAACGGTCAGTGGCAAAGTAGGCCACTGTGGGTTTGAACCGGTTCTAGTGTCCACCAAACCTCACACTTACCCTACTGTCATCCCATTAAAACAGGACAGTGTAAATAAAGAAATCCCCGCAATGATCTAATCTCTAACAAACAAGGCAGCATCAAAAGGCAATATAAGTAAAACACAAATATGCTCGTGTAAATATAATACAAAAAAAAATATAGCCTAGAAAGCCACAATGAAGGTACTCAATGACTTGGCAGAAGCCAGAGCAATAAGGGAATACACCATTAAGGGCACGACAAGAAAGATCATAGACAAACATCAAACGCCACCGTCCCAATGGGCTTTAGGTAGGCGTCGTCATAGAAAAATATTATCTAATAGGAAGATGAGTGCTTCACAAACTTCATAGAAAGTCCACACAGTATAATTGTCTAAACTACCGTTAGTAAAAAACGCTTTAATATTATTACATGCCAAAAATGTAGTATTTTCTCTAGCGAATGTTTTTTGAATAAGAGAAATTAGCTTGTCTTTAATAAGGTGATGTGGTAAGGTTGTATATAGTGTAGAGAAGTCATAAGTGCTTATTGATGAAACGTGACCTTTATTGAAAATTGTATCAAGAACGTCTCCTAAATTTTTAATAGACCAAAATAAATTAATCCCAGAGTTTTCATAAGTTTTATCACAATATAGTTTAACGTGATCTTTGTTTGGAGATGTTTGTTGTGATGCAGGCAAAAGAATTCGAAATAAAGCGAGCCTTATACGGATTTTTATGTAATTTAGGAATCCAGTACATAGTTGGCAGTTTATTTTGCTTATCGTTTACACCAGCCTTGAAGTAGTGCACCGAGTGATATGTGCGGAAACAACATCATCCTCAGGAGAATAAACTGGAATATACCAATTGGTGCTGCCGAGTTCCAGAGATAAAACATTGACGTAATGTAGGCGTCAAACAATACTTACATTATTAGCTGCTTTATCTGCAGGAACTAAAACAAATTTATTATGAAATTCCTGAATTCCCGATTTTAAATTACGAAAGGAAAACCTAGGTCTCGGAGGAAGTAAAGAGGGTTTAGCATTATAAAAGTTAATACGTGTATCTATAATTTTAAGAATTGACTTTTTCCAAGTAGAAAGCGAGTTTGGGTCCGAATGTTCTCTACGACACCATTTTATACTAAAATCTTCAATGGAGTGGGCGATCTGGGCACGACAGGCATTAAAATCAATAGTTGAAGGTAATCTATATTTAGGAACTTTCGAAAGCAAATGCCGAATACGTTTATCAACAATATCAAAATTACCAGTGATGACATGACCTGCTGGAGCATAGCAAAATTTTGATGTGTTGCATTCACATTCCTTAGGAGTATTATGTACTATATCAAGGTCTGAAACTATTTTGTTGTAGTTGAAAATAATATTTCTAATAGGCTTTTTATCCTGAAAGGGGTGATAATTTAGTATTGTGTCGTTACACATGCACTTACCGTTGTATTCTCTTGTTGCTCTGTCAAGCCTTCGAGTACTTGCTTGTAGATTTCTAGGCTGTTGTTGGTGGGGGTTTTATTCAAATATACAGTATCATCGTGTGTTCTACTTATAGTGCCTATTAATGCTGCCTAATTGGTTAGAGGATATAGCATGGTGGGAATCCTTTATTTACATTGCCCCGTTTAACTGGGATGACAGTAAGATAAGAGTGAGGTTTGATATAACCTTGAACCAGGTTTAAAACCCAGCAGTCGTTTGCCACTGACCGTTTCAAGGCGGCAGCCCTTTTATCAACCCTTTTATGTGTGTGGTGTTTCATACTTGATACTTTGTTTCGTATTAGCCGTATAATAGTTGAATGCTTATTTTTGATTTTTGGTTGACTGTGTTCCGTGAATGCTACATTTCATGTTTGACTTTTACACCTACGTTTGCGGTCTGCGTTTTCGGTGTTTAATTCATGGTTTAATGGGTTTGTTTAATATATGAACTGTAAATTTTTTAAACATGTATTCATGTGTTCATACGCCAGATTCACGGATATGATTTAATGTCTTAGATCGTAATAATAACGTAACGTTAAGGGGATGAGGTGTAGGCATATGATATTGACCTTTATTTAAACTTTCAGAAAATTCATTGATTGTGTCATATATAACTGAAGAACATTAAGAGGCTTTTTTCATAATAATCCATCTTTCAGATCGCCACCAGTCCCTTTAATACCGATAATAAACCATAAGGGAACACAGACAGACAAATGACAGAGTTTGCCTATACTAGACAAACTTTACAACCTTTACTACGTTATCTAAAGAGAGTAGTCGTTTACTTTACACCTGGACCGGATAAAGCCCGACCTGAACAGGTTGTCTCTTATCAGTACGAATGTAAATAAATGCATGCTTAAGCACGCCGATCTTACACCGCACACTTATACAGCTATTTAATTTTAAAAATTTACAAAGTTTGCATAAAGTTTGACGACTTCACATAATGACAACCAGCAACGCGAACGCCGGTATTTATACGAGTGATGGATCGCTTAAGTTTTCTAAAGGAGAGTTCACGTTAGATGGGAAACCGTTCAGGATTCTGTCCGGGGCATTTCATTACTTTCGGACTTTTCCTGAATGCTGGATAGACCGGCTAATGAAACTGAAGGCATGTGGTTTAAATACAATAGAAACGTAAGTACACTGAAACGTACATTAAATGTTCTTCACAAGATTACCACTTAAATGGACAAAAATGCATTAAAATTGCAATTTAATAAGACTAATTAAAAGCATGTGTAGCATGGTCGCTGCTATTTCCCTTGTATTTGCACAGTTGTATAATAATTTAACTGAAAATAAAAATGCATTAAAACGGCAATTTAGTAAGACTAGCTTAATTATAAGCTTTTGTAGCATGGTCGCTGCCATTTCCTTTGTATTTGCACAGTTGTATAATAATTTAACTGAAAATAACACCTGTCAAAATGGTTGGTGTATTCTAACTACCACTACCAGTTATCGAAGTTAGAACATGGAAGACAGATGAAATGGACATGTTGGCCTCGTCAACTCATTGGTTGATTTAAACACCTCTATGGGCTACGTCCGTTTCGATGTTTAAACCAACCAACTCCATGAGACCACACTCTATATACACTCAAGTGATATGAAAACGCAACACGGGAATTTCCGCTATATATTGTATGTACAATATGCTGCTTTTAATCGAATGGTACATGGCTACGTAAGACCTGTCCTTTTGGAAAAAATACTAAAACAACAAATAATACAGCAAATAGTATTCCTGCAATGTTTCATTATTCACAGAGTACGCGTTTGGCGCAATCATGTGAGCAAACTTAGGATGCAAAATTTTGCAAACTATTTACGTTAAATACAGTACTGAACTAGCTCAATTTTTCGAAGAGCAACTTCAACATTGATGAAGTTCTTGTTACAAAGTGTAGTGATTAAAACGTCTACAACATCACAGTTGTGTCCTTTCTCTAGTTAACTGCAACTTTTTTTAAAAAAAACATCTTGGGATTTCTTTGGAATATTATGTGCAATTAAGTGTGCAGTATATACAATATATAGCGGAAATTCCCGTGTTGCGTTTTCATATCACTTGAGTGTATTACTTAAGTGTATTTAGTACATGCGACTATCTGTGTTTCTTAGATATCGTTGAATGCAGATTGCATATATGTGATATTACAAATAAACCTTATTGATTTTATTTTAAGAGTAACTACTAACGCAGTGGCATAGGAACGTTACAGATAATGGGGCCAACTGAACATTAGCAAAATAGCTACTTTTCTATGTCAATGATGAACTGTTGCCATGTGACAGTAATGCTCGGGATACAAGCACATTTTTGGTGCCCAAGACATGAATTATCAACATATCGACGGAGAGAACAAAATATACTTTGGCACCCCCGATTAGATAATGTATGGGTCTGCCGGTCCCATGCGCCCCCTCCCTAAAAATAAACAGAAGCATTTACAATTTACAATAATAATTTCACGAGTTTGTTGTTGTGTTGTTATTTTTTGTGCTGCAATTTCTTCCAGTTACCTATACAATTCATCATCATTATTTCGTTTCAGTTACGTTCCGTGGAATTTGCACGAGGAAAACCCCGGGCAATATAATTTCGAGGGAATTTTGGATGTGAGGTAAGGTTAAGAAGTATATATGTATGTCGCTTTTAAAAAAATAGTTCAGTGTTTCAGTCATATCTCGACGATGTCTGCTTGTAGTAGTGTAGCAAGAACTACCATTTACATGCTGAACGTCAATCAGTGGAGCTACTGGTACCATTTTTTGAGTTGTGTTGAATTGTGGATTTACAGCGCACAAAACGGTTCAAACGGCTCCAACAGAGATGAACATTCCTGACTCACTGTTTTTAAAAAGTATTTGGTATGAACCCGGCGGGGATGGAGAAAGATGTGTGGTATGTCCAGGCCGGGGATTGAGAAAGGTTAAGTAACAGTATCTAAATATATATATATATATTATACGTTTTAAATACTTTATTTATTCTACACCATTTTACGAATCTCATGTATTTTTATGCCATTTGTTGGTAAGGAGTCTGATTATTCAAACTAAAATATATTAAAGGGACACACGGCAATCTTGATTTTTAAAAACTAGCGGCGTCCCGTTAGTTTTTCTACATAAATTGCATTTGTTCAATCATTAATGTTAATTATAAGAATTGTATTAAGCCATTTGTTTTTGCTTATTATTAATTTGTTATATTATTGCACCTATAATATATTAAAACTTATAGTATAATAAGACGAAATAGTGAATACTTAAAATTTGATTTATTTAAATGTAACCAGGGTAAAAGTAAAAATGATACTGGATATATAAATCGAGACACCCATTTCAATTACTTCAAGATTGCCGTGTGTCCCTTTAAGTAAGAAGCTGGGTATTCATTATCCAATGATAATGCTTCATTTTAACATATGTATACTAAGGGTGGTAATTTCATCAAAGCCGGTCTATCATTGGTAAGCCATTATTTTTATTTTTAGAATCATTACCCGATCTAATTGTTTATGAATTGTATTTAAAAATACAGAAAGTTTATTAAGACAGCCCAAGATGTCGGATTGCACGTGATATTCAGACCTGGGCCGTACATTTGCTCGGAGTGGGACTTCGGTGGTCTACCAGCGTAAGTACTATACTTTCAGGTTTTCTCAGTGATAAATAGTAAATGTTGATAACAGGAGAAATTACACTTTGAAACATTTGTATAACATTACTTATATTGAGGTTATATGTCTCAATTCTTACATGTTTATGAGTATACTATTTAAGAAATAATAAATATGTACCTGTGTTTTATCGGTGAATAAAATACAATTAGGAGTTCGGATGCGTAGTAATTAAAACACGAGTGCGTTAGCACGAGTGATTTTATTACTCGCATCCGAACGACTGACTGTATTTTATTCACCGATAAAATTCAGGTACGTATTTATTATTTCGATTCTAACACAACACTAACCCCATTGTTTACGCTATTGTTGGGGCACTATATATTATATTGGAGGTCAAGGTAATCAAGCTGCTATGTTTACAGGATGTTCCATTGGGCGCCCCCGTATGCAAAGTTCTGCGTTTTAATACACTAGTAGTCACGTGACAAACAATTAAGTCATTGCTTACGTCATATAGCTTGCGCTGTATAACATCAAACGTTCTCAGCTTGTTCAAGATGCTTATTAATGTTATATGTACTGATGCATAGGATGGGTTTATATCGGGGGGTGCGCACGGATTGGGAGCACGGCAAGTTTGTAGTAATTAACATTTCATTAAAATTACTGTTGAGTTTGTCTTCGTGACGTATGTTTATCAAGTGACGTCATGTATCGCGGCGCTTCCAACGGATGAAATATACGCGGGGAATTAATGGAACAGCTGTATTTTATCGTAGAATAATATACAGCTGTCTCTCTTCTTTGTGTATATGAAAGACTGCAGATATACGTTATATTGCTGTTAGGCGTGTACTAGTATTTGCTATGTAATTATTATTGAGAAAATTGAGGCTGACTATCTGATTTTACTCTTAAATTATGTATGTTAGAAAGCGAGTAATTAAATTAAATATACTGCAGATGGTTGCTAAGCGACCCCAACATGAAGGTCAGAAGCGGTTACCATGGTTACGTTGCTGCTGTAGAACGATACTTTGACGTATTGTTGCCATTGGTGACCGATTTGCAGGTTTGTTTTTTCAACTGTTCATGTGACTTTTGTTCGGTTTCAATCAATGTAATACTTACTGTATATACATGTCGCTCGCTGTGTAGTTACTGCTTTACAAAATATCAGTTGCCTTCATATATACATGATCATCTATGTGTTATACTTATATTGCTTATTAATGCTGCCGTGCTTGTTAGATAAGGAGAGGATACCTTTATTTACATGTCCCGTTTTGTTTTAATGCGTGTTTTTTGTTGACTGTGTTCTGTGTGTACATTTTCTATTCGACTTTTACTTGTGACAGAATGTACGTGTTATTTTATTTTCATATTAAAAACAGCACTCAAATGGAGGACCAATTATTGCATTTCAAGTAGAGAACGAGTTTGGATCATACAGCTCCGATGTTGGACATCTGAAATTTATCAAGAATGTAAGTTAAAAAGTTATATTGACTAATCGGATTGAATGTTGCTTTGCAAGTCCACTTCAAATTTACATCACCATAGTTATGACATCAAATTCTGTTTGTTTAAAAAAAACAATTTTAGCAGTAACCACGTTGGCTTGTTTTTTATTTATGCTGTCTTTTGATTTAATCAGAGATTAAAAAAATATAAATGTAAATCAGTTGGTGCATATGAATGCGTAGTTCATTCATTTGTTAACATTCAATAACTATTGATACTTTCAGCTGTTTATAAAGCATGGATTTAAAGAACTTTTTCTGACATCCGACAACTTATCGGGAATGCTGAAGGACGTGTTCTACCAAGGTGAGTATAAGGTATTCATGGTGAGAAATTCTCAATGTCCTGGAACATATTGGGACAACCTTAAAGGCCCATAAAAGACGTGCCATGGCTTAACAACCGTGTCTGCATATCATGACATACCGAGAGTTTACGTTTAAAGTGAGAAAGTGTCGATACTAAAGTGTCGATACATCACAAAAACCGTCAAATATAGACTAAAATGTGCTTAAAATGACGTAAAACAACATAAAATCGACCATCAACGTTTAAATACTCGTCAAACCATGCCTATGTCGGCTTGATACGCTTCTCTTGCTTGAAACATCTTAAAACAAAACATACCTTGAAGACAACACGTCGCAAGACAAACTATATTGAGATATGAATATAACGAGTTCATATAATGCCAAAACCTAAGTTTTAACTATAAACTGTATATGCATATATCGGAACATCTGAAACAAATTATGTATATGGTATAATTTTGTTTGTTTGTTTTGTTTGTTTGTTTGTTTGTTTCTATGGTGTTTTACGTCATTTTCAAAACATGTAAGGTTATAGATGACGGACGATTTTTTGTGGTGGAGGCAGACCACCCACTTTTCCTGGGTAGACCAGTACCGTCCCGCCATCCGTAAGAATCGACACTTCCTCACTTACAAGTCGAGCTCCCAATGGGATTCGAACCCACAGCGTTAGAGGCGAAGGTTTACAACGCAACGTCGTTAACCATTCGGCCACGGAGACGCTTTGGTATAATTTAAAAGTTATACTAAATTACTTTATTATGACTGTTTGGCGTGTCGCTTAGTGACCTAAGTGTCCCAGTACAGAGAGAATTTGTTGCCATATGCTTGCGTTTTGTTTCGAAATCGTCTGTTTTAATGGAATGGTGATTATACAGTTTTTGTGTGTTTTGGGGTTTACTGTGTTCTGTGAAAGCTGCATTTCCTGTTCGACTTTTATACTAGTTTTTAAGAAAATATTTCACGATAAAATAAAACAACTTGCTAAGTAGTTTTGAGATACTAGTAACCAATTGCATTTTGTTTTCAACCCTATATTTACATATAACTTCAGAGGCACTTCCGACAGCCAATTTCAAAGAATTCGACCAAGGCCGTGTTCTGTTTGATCAAATTCATAATTGGAGTCGAGAATTTCCCCTGATGGTCACCGAGTTCTGGACAGGATGGTTTGACCACTGGACATCCAAACACGATGGTCTGGATGTAACGGGTATGTTATACGATAGCTTCAATAACGGTTCTCTACAGAAAAAAATGTCAATGGACATATTGTTCGTTCATGCCCTATCCTTCAAATGGCTTATGATCGTCTCAAGCGACGTGCTTCTGTTTTCATGTGTGTGTCATGGGAGAGTGGGGGCGAGGGGGAGGTAAAATGCTAGCGTTCTTGTATCGTGGCTGAAAGTTGGAGAGTGCGAAACACCACCGCTGAAATATATTGTTCGGGCAGGTAAATAACAAGAGGACTATATTCGGTATTAAGCCAGGTAGTATCATGCCGAAATACGATACGCCCTTTTCCTATATCCATATCAAAGAGTGAACATCCATTGATCTGTATATTATACACACTCATAAAGTCCACACAACGTATCCATTAATAGTTTCTGAAGACTGCAGAAGGACGGTAGATCGACGGAAGAAGGCGAAGGGTATAGCATGCAACTTTAAAGATATCAGTACTACAGTATGGTAGCATTGTTTTATAGCTTGCACTTTATATAATACCACATGTATTGTATATATCAGTAACACGGCTCTAAAGTTTAAACAGAATTTGTTTCTTTTAAAACTGACAAAACCTCGTACTGAAAAACGTATTGGTAGTAGAACCTGCATCTGTAGTCTAAAAGTTAAGTGATACTGGCCTTCTTTCTTGCAGACTACGCCGTTTACCTAACAGAAATATTGAAAGCAAATGCATCCGTGAACTTTTACATGTTTCACGGGGGAACAAACTTCGGATTTATGAACGGTGCTAACAAATTCGAAGACTCCACTTACAAGCCAGATGTGTCAAGCTATGGTGAGTGTACTGGTGCTCTCCCTTTGTGAACGGCTCTTATAGTTTTCATAGTTTTCAGAACGGAAATGTTCAGTTCGTTTATAGTCCATAGATTAAAATTTACATATGATGGTCCGATATAATGACGTACATACGGTGAAGATTGTGTCGTGGTCTCGTTTAAAGGCAATCAAAGATCCAGGGTACACTATGATACTACTACTACTGCTACTACTACTACTAATAATAATAATAATAATAAGTATAATAATAATTATAATAATATAAATAGTGTATGTCTTAGATTGATCTGTTTTTTACCTAACCCCCAACAAACATGTGCTTTCTTATGCAGCCTTATTTACATTACTAGAGCTGCAAAATAGTAATAAACATTTCTTGAGGTAGAAGTTTTGTACATAATACGTTTTCTAACAGATTACGATGCTTTACTGACGGAGGCTGGTGACATCACACCCAAGTACCTCAAAACCAGGGAACTCTTGTTGGAACATGTGTTCAAACACCAAGGTAATGCAAGGCGCTAAGGACATTTTTATGTTACATTATTATCTGTAACACCGGGGATGCAAATATACTTATTTACGAGTACTAGTATTTTCACTGGTCCTTTGGGATCAAGCAGCCAAACATAGGTGGCTTTGAAGTAGAATACCGCTTGTGCAAGAGGTTTTGCTTCAACATTACCTCTCATGCACAGACTCAATAAAACCGAGTCTGCTACTTTATTCTCTTAGTTGTGTTTGTTGCTTTCAAAGAATCACCATTATCAGTATTTATTTTACTTATAAACAGTTATTTTAATGGTGTATGTTCTATAATGTTCGCATTGTTTCCTAAATCATGAACTGTTCTAGTAATCTAGTAAAGGATCATGTAACTTTCTTAAAATTGGGTTCAAATAATTCCAAAGGTCCCATTTTCTGACATTAAGAACCTCTTTCCTTTGGTTCCTCCCTATACACATTAAAAGCGTTGACCTTTTCATTTCTGACGTTTACAAAGTGTACATTTTCTTTTGTTAGGGACCACAAAGCTGCCAGCTATTCCTAGGAACTCTTCAAAGAAGGCGTATGGTATGATTGTATTGAAATATATATTGTACTTTTTTAAAAATACAATTCTAAATAAATGCCGACGTGTGTCTTTTGTGGCATATGGTATATTAGACGAGACTCCAACGACTATTTGTCTGGGTCTGAGCTGTACGCTAGTAATACCATACAACTGATACATGCATGTTAAAAATGTGATACACACGGACGTGTTTTTTCACTGTCCTTTACAATGCAGTTTGGTGCACGTGCTTAGTAATGGTTGTTTTTTTGGCAATCTATGTTCCACAGGACACTGTAAAAAGATGAGAAAATATAGATTTATATTTGTCATGTATGTATGTATACTTTTGCAGGTTCAGTGAAGGTACATGCCTATGTCTCATTTGAAGATATGCTGAAGAACACAACGGTGAATATGCATTTTTTACTCCGATTAATCCTTAATTACTCTTAATAGTCTATGGGAACTGCTTATGCAATGGTTTAGCTATTCTTACAGCACAAAAATTGCTGATATTGGTAATCATTGGGCTAAATAAAATATAAGAGTAATTGAGAAGGACTTGTCATTGAACAGCGACCTGCAACTTACCACGAAGCACCAAGGCGTAACTCATTTTTACATCTCATAGTTACAACTGTTCCCAGTTTACAAAGGGTACCGTTCTGAAACTCTGACAAGCAAGAATTGGCTTGAATATGACTATGTCTTGTAATTTTATTTTATTTAAATAGCCATTTACGTATGGTGTTTAATACTTAACAAAAGTTGTCATATCACGATGGTGTCTGTAGCTTGAATCTCAATGCCATTTTTTACTAGGATATGTAGACATTATATATACAATACAATTATAACATTTTCGCATCTTTGAAGGCCTTGTGATTTGTTTCGTTTCTCACATATGTAACTCACTTTTTAATCATAAATGTATAACACAGGTTGTTAAATCGAAACAAGCCGTTCCCATGGAGATGCTTAAGCTCCATGGCGAGTATGGACAGAATTATGGTTATGTGCACTACCGCAGTCAGATACCAGCCGACACCAAACAAATACGGTTTACAGAATTACCGACCGACAGAGCACAGGTAATTGTTTTTACTAAACGCATTATTTTAAAATAAGTTGCAAGTCGGTGATGAATGTTAATTGTCTGTTTTACATTTAAATGTATAGATACTCAATAAAACCGAGCCTGCGCTACTTTTCTCTCTTGTTTGTGCGTGTTGCTTCCAAAGGATCCCCTTTTCAGTAGGTAGTTTCATACACACACAAAATGAAAATGTGTTCAATGGTTTAGCTAGTCCTTATTTTCCTTAACAAAAATATTAAGCAAAGTTTTCATAGAACCTTCATTGGGTTTAAATCTCATTGTTACAACAGTCTTGCTTCTCAAAATAAATTCGGGTGAAAATAATACGAGATTCTCGTGTGTCCCTTTAAGTCGTAGAAGCGTATCAACACCATCAAATGGTTTTCTTTAGTTTGAAAATGGTGAGGCATATATGCATATCAGGCATATATACATATCAGAGACATATATACATATCAGAGACATATATAAATATTAGAGACATATATATTCATATCAGAGTAGTCACATGCAGACTCATAGGAACAATCAGATGTATTCAGTATAGTTTCATATAATATATATGAAGTAGTTACAACATAATATTATGCTAATTGTTGCCTTAAGTCAGGTCTTGTCGTTCCCCTAAAGGTTTGTTCTCTTGTTTCTCTGGCTTCTGCAAAGACACTGAGTACATGCTTTGTGGCTTTCTATGCTTTTGTTTTTATATTCATATATAAACGACCCTTTATGTGTTTTACTTATATTGCATATTAATACTGCCTTGTTTGTTAGAGAGTATAACCAGGCGGGGATATTTTATTTACATCGTCCCATTTATTGGGATAATAGGGTAAGAGTGAGATTTGGTGCACCCTAGAACGTGGTTTAAACCCCCAGCGATCTGTTTTGTCACTGACCTTTCCAAGGCGGTAGCTCTATTGTCAACCCTGTTGTGTTTATTTGTTCTTTGTTTCTGTGTGTGTTTGTGGTTGACTGTTGTCCTTGAATGTTACTTTTCCTTTTCGATTGTTATGCCACCGAAAAGTTTCGGGGGCATATAGTAATCGCACTGTCCGTCTGTCCGGATTCCGTCCGTCATTCCGCAGTTCGTGTCCGGACTGTACCTTCAAAACCCCTGCATGGATTTTTAATTAACTTGGCGAAAGTAATCACTATGACAAGACGATGCGTCACGCGCAATTCTCAGGTCCGTACCTCAACGGTCAAGGTCATACTTGCAGTTCATAGGTCAAAAACAGGTATGCATTTTCGTATCCGGACCGTAACGTCACAACCCCTGCAGGGATTTTTAAATTACTTGGCACAAGTGTTGACCATAACAGGACGATGTGTCGCGCGCAAAACCCAGGTCCGTACTTCAAAGGTCAAGGTCACACTTGCAGTTCATAGGTCAAAAACAGGTACGCAATTTCGTGTCCGGACCGTAACGTCACAACCCCTGCAGGGTTTTTTAAATACCTTGGCACAAGTGATCACCATAACAAGACGATGTGTCGCGCGCAGACCCAATTCTTCAAGGTCAAGGTCACACTGGAGGTCAAAAGTCAAATCGTGTCCGGTCAATAACTCTGGCATTCATGGACGGATTTTCAAATAACTTGGCACAAGTGCTCACCACAACAAGACGATGTGTCGCGCAAAAATCCAGGTATGTGGCCCCAAGTTCAAGGTCACACTTAGAGGTCAAAGGTCAAATCGTGTCCGGTCAATAACTTTTGCATGCCTGGACGGATTTTCAAATAACTTGCAAGTGCTCACCACAACCAAACGACGTGTCGTGCACAAAATACAGGTCCATGGCTCCAAGGTCAATGTCATACTGAGAGGTCAAAGTACACTTCTGGGACATTTGTCACTTACAGTGATATTTCTTGTTATATCTATTTTATATGGGATAGAACCCCGAATCTTCAGTTCAGTAGACACATCGCATACGACGCCAAAGTTCAGCGCAGTTTGTTAGTTGCATCACAAATTCGTACTACATATTGTATAACAAATGTTACGATCTGCAGTCTCATTGGCTCCTATCATTCTGCATGTGGACGATCTCGTATGTATGTAAAAGCATAGACAACACTCGAATAGCAAACACCCATTTTTTAAGACAATCACATTAATAATATGGTTGCATCTTCTTATTAAGCAATTTAAATTTGTGTTCGAATAAACGCGTGGAGTTCCTAGTTGTTGTGATACGCAAGCTTCATAACCTCTGCTCCATCCTAAATTAATTACATTTTTGTTTATTTCGCCCATTGTTTCACCGTTTAGGGCAAAGTGTTTTGCTAGAAACTAGGACTATACTCCGCTGGCCATGTAATGGTGTGAAAATACCGCAATGAAGGTTCCATATTCACCGCCATATGCATACCATGTTCGGGATGGCTTAAATATCTATTGACATGATTAATATTGAGTTCTGCTCAACCCTGGACTAGAGGGTGTGAGCGGTAGCAAGCACTTTTCACTACCGTTCCTGAACAGTCTCAGTCAAACCGAGACTGCAATATTCTTTGTATTTAACGTATTCGACGATTTCCAAATTTCTCCTTTCATACTTTTTTCTTAATATATTCTATATATATTCTATAGAACAACGTTTTCCGTTTTTTATTTCAAACTAAAAAAGCAATAAATAAGAATACGTCTTACTCTAATATAACTATAAACATTACAGAAGATGTTTTAAGTGTAGATCCTTATATATTCAGATATTTATTGATGACAAAGAGGTGGCAGTGCTTGATTGGAAGACAGAGACCCTTGCAGTGACATTACCCACTGCAGATGGATCAACGGTCGGTTTATACTTATAAAATAATTTTCACCGAATGTTCAATGTGCATTACCTTCATTACATTTTCTAGGTTAATTCAGAGTATTCAACGACTTTAATGTGTTCACCGAATTTCAATGTTTGTCAATCTACTGTGTCCACCGTATTCAATTTTTATTAACTTGTAATTCCATCACCGTATTATGATCAGGGTCTTCCTCGACTTGGTTAATGTTTTGTGTTTAACGTATTAATTGTTAATTCAGAGTTTTCAACGATTCGTTTAATGTGTTAACCGTATGTTTAGTGTCCATCGACTTGTTTAAACGTTTTCTTGGTTTATCCAGTGTTCAACGACTTGTTTATTGCGTTTATCAAATTGTCAGTGTTCCATCAATTTACTGCGTTCAGTGGTTTTAGCTTTCATCAATTGTTTTAATTCCTTCGCCGTATGTTCAGAATGTTCTTCTACTTGGTTAATATGTTTACGTTTTCTTCGTTTATTCTGAGTGTTCAACGACATGCATGTTTAGTGTGTTTGCCTTATTCAGTGTTTATCGTTTTCTATGTTTTCCCCGTATGTTCAGGATGTTCGACTAGACATTCTTGTTGAGAATCATGGGCGAGTGAACTATGCCACGGAAGAATCCGGGATCCTTAACAACGAAAGAAAGGGTGAGATAAATTGTCCTAGCTTCTATACATATATCATTCTTTTTACTGTTTTCAATTCATGACTCCAACTAGTTGTCAATATACGGCTGTTAGTTCTAAACTGGTTTAGTTAAAAACGTTTTTCATAGCTCCGGTACATATTTTACAAAGTTCTACTTTACTATTATGGCTTTGAACCGAGTATGTTTTGCCAATAGCTTTAAATCTGTTCAGCCAGACTGAGAAAAGCTTTTGTTTACAACGTTGTAAAATATTACCAAATGTATTTATTACACATCTATAAGCAAAGGTATTTTCCTTTAGGTTGAAACTTGAAACATAACCGTTGAAAGTGTTTATTATTTCTAACAAGGTATCCGAGGCAATGTTATGTGCGACAACAAAACAATCGAAGACTTCAACATCTATCCTTTGGAATTTAAATCCGAGTTTGTAAACAGGTTCGTATACTGGTTGATTTGGTCTATATCCATTTGACAAGTTCGCATGCTCGTTGATTTAGTCTACATCGATTTGCAGGCATATTTTAGCTATATATATCATATACCATTACAACATGTTTAGGGTATAGTGTATGCGAACAGGCACGTTTTCCTGCAACATTCGAATTATATGGAATTGATAAATGGATTTAAATCGCCGAATATTTAAGAATGACAACCACAGACCTAATAACAAATAGATTGGACACTACGAAAATTATCTAAATTTCACGTGGCACAGTGCGAAAATTTCACAAATTATTTCCCAACTTTAAACACACATATTATGAAGAGTTTTATAGATACAAGTTTCATTCATTCCAAATACCACCACAAAGCGACAAAAATGATGACATTTTTAACTTTAAACATATTTTTATACAATTTCTTACTTTCAAAATAAACATAAATTATTATAATACCATTTTGCTATTCACTATGAATTGTTTGAATGTATTCTCATCAAAATCAGTGAATAATTGAGAGAGGGGATAGAAGGAAAAGTTAAGGTGCCACGTGATATTTTGCTTGCTTTATTGGTTAAGATCTGTTATTAATATGTCTGTGTGACAACAGTGCACGTTACACTCTTCAATTCATTCGAAAACGAACGAGAATACATGAAATATATAAAAAAAAAAATTGTATTATATGTTACTTAAATTTGTATACGTCACTATACATTAATGATTAATAGTGTTTTATTTCATTTACACCAGGGACGATTGGTCAAGCAATGTCAGTTCTATGCGTGTTCCTGGGCTGTTCAAAACAAGCCTGAAGGTAGATGGTGAGCCAGCGGACACGTTTGTATTTATGCAGGTGTGTGTGTGTGTGTGTGTGCGGAAGAGGGTGTGTGATGGGGATGAGGGTTAACATCGACTTTAACAATATTCAGTCGTAATACGACAGTGGCTGTGTGTAGCAGTGAGCTCAATGCTCAACTTTAGTGCTGCCACACTGAAATACCACGACGTAGACACTTAACATGATACGAGAATTTACGTTTGACATTAGGTAACCGAACATTTAGTTTAATGTACAGAACCTATTTATTGTGCAATTGAATTGTGTTCTTTCGTTTATTGAATTAGGTTGTCATTTTATTTTTAATAATGTCGAGACGCAATCAGAGTCCAAAATGTAACCTGGTTTGTTCTTCAAATTGCATGTTTTTCAATTTTAAAGAAAACGATTCTCTTTTGACAGTGACTACTTGTTTTTGTCAGCCGGTAATTCTTGCCCGTCAGCCGGTAATTCTTGCCCGTCAGCCGGTAATTCTAGCCCGTCAGCCGGTAATTCTTGCCCGTTACTTAGTTATTTAGAAAATTGACAACTTTAAACTTTCTGACGATTCTGTCCATGTATTTAGTATGTGTTGTTTACCAACAGGGTTGGGGTAAAGGTATAGTGTTTGTAAATGGGTTCAACCTAGGACGTTACTGGTCGGCTGGGCCACAGCAGACGCTTTACGTTCCCGCCCCTTTACTGAAGCAGGGAGACAATCAGGTAAGATATGTGGGGCAACTGTTTAATATACCGGTAGGTGTCTTTCAAATCAAGAATATACAGCTAAGGGCTTTAAATTGTGGATTAACAAATGTGCAGCTGATATATGCATACTGTTCATCTCGCTAAGATTTCTTGCTTACCGGACAAGGATATCCGTCATTTTACCGGGGCTAGATTATAAGATCATAACTTTCACATGACATCATCAAAATAATTTGACCAATCAGTGATCAATAAAATAAAACACCTCCACATTCTGGTAGGGGGTAAACTCGGTGTTTATCCTTGGTGCTCAACTGACTTTAGCCCTTTATAAAACTAGTTTATAGAGATAAGTATATTAAAAGCTTTGTTTTTTGTGTACATCTATGTATCTTCTTTTGGTGTTGTCTGATTTTAAAACACCAATAAGGATACATTTAATTTAAATGATGGTCTAATATTTTCATTTTTCATATAGAGATTGAGGATAAAGTCCGAGTAAACCCCTTTATTTTCACCTACTAAACCGGAAGTTGACCAGATGTGAAAGTTATGAATTATAAGAATCTTACATGGGTATCCGGTGAAGATAGGGAATTCCAACCCGAGGTATACGTGTTTTTATCGGAACCGAGGCTCTGCCGGACAAGGATATCCGCCATTTTACTGGGGCTAGATATTTCCATCTCACCCTAGGGTCGAGATAAAAAAATCATCTCGACCCTAGGGTGAGATGGAAATATCTAGATAAAGAATTTATCTCGACCCTAGGGTGAGATGGAAATATCTAGCCCGGTAAAATGGCGGATATCCTTGTCCTGTATGCAAGAAATTTCCATCTCACCCTAGGGTCGAGATAAAATTCACGCGTGCCAACATCCGGTATCCAGGAAAACATGCAAAACGTTAGTAGCTGGTGGCGTCAATGCACAACATGTCTCTGATACGCAAGAAAAATAATCTATCATGGGTATTCGGTTCAGATAGAGAATTCCAACCCTCGGTATAAGTGTTTTAATCGGAACCTCGGCAGAGCCTCGGTATAAGTGTTTTAATCGGAACCTCGGCAGAGCCTCGGTTCCGATAAAAACACGTATACCGAGGGTTGGAATTCCCTATCTTCACCGGATACTCATGAAAGATTCTTATAATGTCACAGTTACTGGCAGATATACATATTATCCATCGTTTATATTAAAATATATCCATTTTTCCTCAGGCAAAAACACATGAATATTGAATGCAATACATCAAGTTAAATACCTGTCTACTTTCCAAAAATGTATTGGTCGAGTTGAATTGGGTTTTACGGCGCATTAACACAAAAAGGTTATATGGCGCCAACAGGAATGAACATGTACCCTCCATTTACATCGAGATATGCAGAATGAGCACAGAGCCATCTCATCTTGACGTGTGTGAATAACGGGATTCTGAGGTATATGCCTCTGTCCACTCTAGCGAATATAACAAACTGCATTTTCAGCCAACATAGATAAAACTCTATACAGTTAATAACTGTTTAAAACATTGCTAACAAACAGAATCTGTTAATAAGTCATACATTGCATTGCATTTGAGAATGTCATACGTTGCTATAAGCTAAAGATTTCTTTTAGTAACTTTTATGTTTTTGATTTCAGATAGTTTTCTTTGAACACAATAAACTGGGACAGGACGTTGTCTTCTTAGAAACGCCCATCTTGGATGTAAATGACCCGGCAACCATTAAGATAAATGTGCCAAACAAACTCTAAAGTACAGACTTGAATATAGTCTTGGATACAGCCATCTTGGATTTTGATCATGTATAGACTTGAATATGGTCTTGGATACAGCCATCTTGGATTTTGATCAAGTATATATTTGAATATGGTCTTGGATACAGCCATCTTGGATTTTGATCAAGTATAGACTTGAATATGGTCTTGGATACAGCATCTTGGATTTTGATCAAGTATAGACTTGAATATGGTCTTGGATACAGCCATCTTGAATTTTGATCAAGTATAGACTTCTTAGACACGCCCATCTGAGATTTGAATGACCCAGTTAAATCCAGATAAATGTAAATCCAGATAAATGTATCAAACAAACTCTGCAGTATATCATTTTCATAAATAATGTGATTTATTATATACTTTCAGTGGAATAGTGGATTTAATGATTACAATAAAACCTTATATTTTCATTATTTATATTTCACATGTCAATTGACGTCATGTAACTGTTGACGTTGTTTATGTTGTTGACGTCATTGTTTTGGCGCTTTATGTTTTTTCTGCATAAGTTTCAAGGTTGTGAGTATATAATAAATAGAATATTTGTTGGTTTGTCGTGATTCTCAAAGTGAGAAAACTCAAATATTTTCTCACTTCTCGACGAAAATAAATCTTATATTCACTCAAAACAAACAAATATCCTTTATGTATTAAAGTCACCATAGAGTGCATAAAGACGAAAATAAATGTAACTTGACAATCGCAAACTGTCAAGTCCTTTAACAAATATGGAAAAAATGCACAATTAATCCTTCCATCCCTACACTGGTAAAATGGAGTCTTCTTGGCTTCTTAGTTCGGTCATGCTAAAACGGTTTTAGGGATAAATAAGTCACGTTGATTTCTGGTCACTTTGATTATTCCTTCAAATAACTATTACTATTCCTTCAAATAACTATCACTATCACTGAATGTGATGAAGACCCCTTCTCCCAGACCCAACCCTCGCCCCCACTTCATATAAAGGATTGATTGCGTACATTCCTGAGCAGCATGGAAATGAAAGATGAATGTGACGGGCAAGAAGATTGTTCGGGTCAAGAAGATTGTTCTCGATACGATATACTGTTTATTTTATTTCAATACACATAAAGATTTTGTTTTACAAAGTATATTTCAATACACAATCACAGGATCAATACATCACCAGTATGCCAATTATGTTTATATGCATAGATAATGCATACAAATAAAGATTTTGTTTTACAAAGTATATTTCAATACACAATCACAGGATCAATACATCACCAGTATGCTAATTATGTTTATATGTATAGATAAATAAATATAATTGTATGCAGTTTAAAAATAATTGGATGAACTTTAATATTACCAATTAAATAATAATGTTTATGGCTATCCCATTAAAACATACATGGGACCCAAGGAAGGCACTTTTGAAATTGAACACCCATCCATATATGCAAACTGAGTTTAAAAAAACAAATTTCAGAAAATAGGGTCCACCCATAGATGTTTATTAAATTGCCTTCTTGGGGTCCCCAGTATTTTTTAATGGAATAGCCCTTACAGCATTTTATCTATTCAATCTGAACATTACTAATACATTTTTATAAAATTGAATTGAATTGAATTGGGTTTTATGGCGCACCAACACATGAAAGGTTATATGGCGTCTATCAGGAATGAACATGCCAGGCTCATCCTCCATTTACATCAAAATAAAATATGGAGAATGGGCCATAAAATTAATTGTAAATTAGTTTGTGAAAGTGTGATGAAAACAAACATGTGATACATTTCAAAAGTATAATACTGATTAAACTTTGTTTTTAAATTCTGTTTCTCCACAGCAATACAAAATTAGCAATTTCATATACCATAACTAACCAAAGATATACAAAACAAACATGAATAACTAAAAGTTATTCCTATATGAAAGAGGCTCGCCTCAAGATTCTTTTCAAAATCAATATTTCCTAGACTTTAAATATGTGTTGTGAATGGGGATAAAATACATTTAGCCAAATAAAAGTATGGTATGATGTTTACTTGAAGTTAAATATGCAATCAATAATATACCGGCATTAAAAACTGCATACAGGCCGAATAAATGAATAAATTTGAATTAATTCTTACATTTACATTGCTATAGTACCAACAATAACATGCCGTGGGAGAACGATAAAGATTGGATGTTTGCACAGTAGCTCTGCCTCCTTCAAAAATAAATCTCATTCAAAATTAACGTTAATTTTTTTTTATAACAAAGAATCAAGTGAAAATGTAAATATATGAATATTAATACAAGTATATTAAAGACAAGAAAATGCAATTATAAATATAATAAATTCTAACTGCAAAACAACATTTTACCCGATTTAAAATTTAATTATGTTATTAATTATGTCTGGATATCTCCATAACAAATAAGTCAACTATATCACAGTCTATATCACAGTCTATATCTTATAGCATGTCTTACCTGCAGGTTAGGCCAATTAAAATGCCCACTAGCGATTTGCGATTTTATTTGAACATGTTTTCAGGCACATTAATTCGACGTTTTCGTGACGCCATGTTGTAAACAAACCTGAAAACGTCACTTTTTAATACACCAGTTACAATCGTTGACATCATTTGCTCCTTCCTAAAGTAAGAAATTAACATTAATTAGTTCAAAAATACGTTTATGAACGTCTCATAGAATCTCTCAAAGTCTCACCAAAATGCCCCCAACATGAGGGGCGATTTTAAACTTCAGTTTTTCCACAGGCCTTGGTTCTGAAGATCATAGCATAGCGAAGAAATCAGAAGCAGGCCGGGTGACCATGGCTACACAGTCTATAGCCACCAACATGGCCACAACAGATAATGATGCGTATCATAACAGTCTGCTCTTATCAGTACAAATAACTCCTGGACATTACGTGGTTCGAGTATTAACTTTCATACCCCATCCAACCCCTTCTCCAAGAAGCAAAAATGGGATTGGCTGGGATATGAAATAAAACCTTAATTTCGGCTTTAAAAAACTGCATTTCTAAAATTAAAACATTTAATTAGTAATTTTAGAAAGGTTTTCGCATTTTTTCAGTAAAAAAACGTTTTTAAACATGTGTTATTGTCAAAGCAGCCGTTACAAAATTCTGCTAATTTCAGCTTTCCCCATCGCTTAATGGAATTAAGACAATAATGAATGACTTATTTATTAATAGGAACTCTAATGCCCCGGTTAAATAACATTTCGAATTTCAATTGATGTACATAAACATTGTAATTTTAATGAAAAAATCAAGTTGCACATGCACCGAGCTTGAAAATAGCTCATACGAAAATAGGAGTTCCGTTTAGTATATATGTATATTGTTACATCCACAATGATTCTCATTCATATCATGTTAATCTGCTCTTGTCATGGTAGCCATCAAACACAAGCTGGAAGTCCATCCGCCTGGACTGGTCACTGTACAACCGTCGCTGTGCATTGGTGATCACCAGCGATAGGTCCTTGTCGCACCATCTGACAATGGAACAATAGCGAGTTCATGGTATATCTCCCAATGGACATAAATACACAATTAAAACATCTAAATAAGTTATTCTCTTGCTTGGATTCATCATCTATCTAGACAAATTTGTACACCAGGGGAAACCCCAAGCCCTCATCCCAGTTGAGTGTTGGTCCTGTTGCTTGATCGCTACTGTCACTTTTAATGCGTCATTTGACACATCATCAAACCAGAAAACACCAAGATAATCACCTCTGAGGACCTGCATGAATTGTTAAAGAAGCAAAAGGATCTTGGAAAAGCAGCCATCATAGTCACTCAACCTGTCTGAGGGCCTGGATCTACACTACTCACCCCCCACCCCCCACCCCCCCCCCCCCCCCCCCCCCACCACCCCACTCCCACTCCCCCCCCCCAACTTGTACGACTCCTGTTATCACATGACCTACCTATATCATGTGACGACATGCGTCAGGAATCAGATAAGCTGATGAAGACCATGAGATATGGTTGCAATATTCAATACATTTTTTTGCTCGGAGTCATGGATTTTGCCTAGATATAATAAGAAGTTTTATCAATCGTGGCATACACTGTTGGTTCAGGTGTACCTGTTTAAACAATGGAAAACAGTACATGGGTTTACACAAACATAATTGGGCATTTTACAATTGAAGATGTACATTACAGGCAATAAGCGGTCGAAGGAGTACCCCACTTTTCATATCGACGAACACATCAATAGACAATGTTTTTCAATGTTATAAAATCATAAAGCGCACCTTTGAGCAGTATAAACATCCATTTCTGTCGCCACCTCACTGCAGGCATGGTCCACCAGAAGAGCACCTACAGCGAAAACACAGATACAGAATCCAAAATACACTCTGTGTGTGTGTGTGTGTGTGTGTGATTCAAAAGTTTACAGCCCCTCCAGCATAGCGAGCTCGGTTTTCAGTCTCATCTGAAGGACTGATAAGGTGGGAAATACATTTTAAACATGTCCACAATTAAATTTGGACCTGGTTAGGATTGAATTCGTAATTGCTAGGTTTAACTAAACCTTGATGCTAACCATCACACCACGACGCCACCTTTGTTTATTATTTCAAGACATAAAATAACTGTGTCTGCCTCATACTTCAAAACCATGCCATTTGTGCCAGCATACAAGTTACCAGTATACAACATTATAATATCTTATTCTAGGTTCAACAATTCTTCAATGATTATACACGCATCACTTTATATTCAAATATTAATATTCAAACACGTATAAAAATATCATTAAAGAGTAAAAATACGACGAGTGTTTTTTTTTATATATATTCTCTCAATACTGTTCCATTGTATTGAAATAGAATTTGTGGGTATCAAAAATTGAAATCTTTAAAGAGATTTCAATGTTAGTTGTGACTGTACATTAACTTTGATTTGCAAATCGTTGGCTTTTATGTGATTTTGAAAGCTGGTAGTTAATTGCGAATTCCATAAAGGGTGTTTAGCGCTTTATGATAAATTTGCCATTCACTACCGGCATTCAAAACTGCATAAACACCTGAAAATTTTAGGTGCATTAGATGCATACGCAGTTAGCTCTGCCTACTTGAAAAGTGAAGTTTATTCCATATTAGATGCTTTTTTTTCCCAACAGGAAGTATCAAGTGAATGTAAATATTTGTGTTTAAACAAGTACTCTGTAACCTGTGTATGTCCGGCATAGGCTAAAGGCCAGGTCCCGCGCCGCCATCTCCAATACTTCAGGCTTGGTAGCATTGTCTTGTAGGAAGTGTAGAATGGAAGAGGTAGATTGTACGACCTTTGATGCTGCTGCTTCAAGATCCTTGTTCCCTACTGCAGACATTTTCTTCTGGATGTCGGCATTCAACGAAGACAGAACATGACCTTTGGACTTTGAAATGGCACGGAGGACATCTAGCGACAAAATGTTGGTAGTTCCTTCCCATATCGATAAAACCTGAAGAGAGAAAACATAATTAACTTAAAATCACACGGAGGACATCAAGTGACAGAATGTTTGTGGTCATAAGTGAAATATCATAATTTATGTCTAATAAATATCATAATGTATGTCTAATTTATGCATAAAGATGAAACTGTTTACATCTCGTGTACCTATGAAGAGAAGCATTTTTTTTTATAAGAGCAAAACGTGTTTTCATCTCAAGTAACCAAATTTCCAAATGACACAATAACACCGAATTTTCTTTAATATACAAATTGTTTTTATAATATATGCAATAAACCTATTTTATAACCGTGTGTCATCACCCGTGATAGAAACCACAAGTCCAAATGAACAAATAAATCATGCGTGATAGAAACCAAAAGTCCAAATGAACAAATAAATATTCGTATTACCAATACACACTGTAAATACCCATACATCAAATCATTTTTAATTAGTAAATCATAATTCACAAGTTCATAATTCAAAATACCAGGATGAGTCTGACGTTTATTTTAGGTATATTTGATGCTCGTTACTCTGTAAACATTCATAATTGCAAGAATTTAATTAACACTGTGGTAATGCACTTCAATCCTAGAACAAGAACGTGGAAATGCCACATACTAGTATGCATTATCTCAATCAATTCAATGGAATCATTTATTAATGGAATCATATAATGAATGTATCTAGAAGGAATCCATATAGGTCACATCATACTAACATCGCCTAGTTCCCAGAAGATTCCTGCCAAAAGGCACTGGCAGTCTAAATCAATTTTATCGTCAAAAGTTTTGCAGTGTCAATTAATAGCAGATTGTTGTATATACAGTTTATTTGCATTCATATAAAAATGAGAAAAACATGACCTTTAACCCCGACCTTTGATATACTGACGCTAAAATTTAAAAGATTCATCATCTGACCAAAACTAAAGATGTACAGTTTCATGGCTGTGAAAACAAAACAAATGTGACCTTGAACTGTAGGTCGTAATGCTGTGATTGTCGAAGCAATCCATTAGGGCATATTCAAGTTTTGATGTGTTGGAGAAAATTAATCAAACATTTTAACCAAACGTTTTCCTTTTCATTCAAGTATGACCTTGAAATGAAGGTCAAGGTCATGAAAACATTGACCTACCTGAGCATCTCTCAGCATGGAAGGTATGCCTGTGTCCTCTATATAGCCCTGGCCACCGAAACTTTCTAAACCTTCTGTTGCAACCTCTAGTGCCTGCAGAAAATGACATTCATGGGAAATATGACAAGAGTTGAGGCATCTAGAGTCAAAGATAGATAAGAATTAAACATAAAGCTGAACTGATTACCGTTTGACTTGATCCACTAAAGCAGGCAGCATTTATGGGATTTAACATTACTTTTAACTATCAGTCAAAACGATGATGTCTACTTGCAAAAGTGAGCTCTATTCTACACTTTATAATGCTGCCGCACTGGAATACCACGACATAGATATGATACCCCACCCAGGCCACCCAGCTCTAGAACGACCAAGAAGTAGAAGTCCTCGGTATGACCCTGTCAGGGATTTTACCAATGAAGTACTAATAAAAGACATATAAAATATAGGAAAAACTTAACATGTTTTATAATGGTTGAGAACTGTTCTCTTACAGTAGAGCATTAAGATCTCAAAGTTGTAAGTAACAGTACACTGGCGAAATAAAATCTATTTTTAGACTTGTTTTAGATGTAAAAACTTTATAAGAAAAAATATAACACAATGAAACAGTGTGATATATATATATATACCAAGTTTCATAAAAACGTAACAGCATTTATATTGTTTTCATGAAAGAAAACACTGTGGCAGATGACCAGACTCACCTGTTTCCCACTGTAAAGCTTGGAGAGGGGAACCAAAAGTCTAAGCAAGTTCTGTTCATCCTCGGTTGCCATGCTACAATCCTCCCTGCCTAGCAACCGCATATTCTCCAGACACAATATCAGGGCACCTCGTGCTTCCACCTGTAAAAAATTCAGAGTAGAAACACGTGCAATAAAATTAAATAGATGAAATAGAAGCATTATTGTACACGTACCATTTTTTGCAAGAGTTTTTGTCTTAACAAAAGCTCCAAATATCTTGTGTGCACAACTATAGTCTCACGGTTTTGGTTTGACTGTTTTGTCTTCGCTTCAAGACAATCACACTTCTTCGCCATTAGGCTTGACCATTTTTGTAATAAATATCATCGAAATCTGAGTACATGTTTTTAAAATAAAACTTGAAGTTCCTAATTTGTGATGGTATTATATGAAGATTGATACTTGGAAATCATACTCATTTCAATTAAAAGTTAAAATCTAATTGTGTTTGACAACCACATGTCGATAATCACACTTCTTCGCCATTAGGCTTGACCATTTTTGTAATAAATATCATCTAAATTTGAGTACATGTCTTTAAAATAATACCAGAAGTTCCTAATTTGTGATGGTATTATATGAAGATTGATACTTGGAAATCATACTCATTTCAATTAAAAGTTAAAATCTAATTGTGTTTGACAACCACATGTCGATAATCACACTTCTTCGCCATTAGGCTTGACCATTTTTGTAATAAATATCATCTAAATTTGAGTACATGTCTTTAAAATAATACCAGAAGTTCCTAATTTGTGATGGTATTATATGAAGAACGATACTTGGAAATTGTTAATAGGGTTACAGAAAACATATCATCCCAGCACACCTCCATTCTGGCCAATGTCTGTACATGCAGGGGGTAGGTCTTTAAGGGGTTTCCAAATGCCTTCCTTCTAGTACTGTAGTCCCTGGACAAGTTTATCATCCTGAAAAATATACGGCATTGTCTGTAACGGGGCTCGAGGTACATTTGTTTGTATGTAATATGCAATCTGTTTTGCCATCCGGGAGTTTTATTGTCAATAAATATGCAATCTACGAATGCAGAGACCGGCGTAATTAGTATGAGAGAGTTCTAGAAAGAAATTATGATACTAATGTCAGAAGGTATTTTTTAACCATTTATAGACTAAATAGCTGTTGTTAAAACTTCTCAAGCACAATCTTTCATGGAAAATCTACAATAGATATGCAGTTTTAATATAAATTTTGAAAATTAATAGATGTTGGAAAGGTGCCGCAAGATATTAGGTTATGGTGGTAATCACACGTGGGTTAGTAAAAAGTTGGTCGGTTGCTTGAACGGTGTTTTACGCCATTTTCCAGCACATTTTAGACTATAGATGACAGCTGATTTTTAGTTGATTTTTTTGTGATAGAGGCAGACTACTCACATTTTCCTGGGTAGAACCAGTACTGTATGCTTCCCATCATCTGTAAGAATAAACACTTTCTCATAAGTCGAGCTCCCAGTGGGATTCAGTAGTGGGACCCCTATGCCTGTAAGTCCTAAGAAATCCCTGACACTCACGATCAATTTGTCTGAATTTAGCTCATATAAAATCAATATCATACTCATTTCAATTAAGTTAAAATCTAACTGTGTTCGACAACCACATGTGGAGAAGTGATGGTTTCAAATAAAACGGCAAAATTTACCTCCTCATGTTTGAGATAGCCATGGTGGCAGTGTGTATGCGTGACAACTTTAGCATACCGCTGATAACTGGGATGCCCCTCCCAGTATCTGAAAGCTAGACAATGCCACTGTATTAGTACCCCAATTACTATGTACAAAATGGTCATTGGAAGTACATGTAATGCTACTGGTGCAGTAACTCAAAAGTTCAATCTTTCTCAATGAATTATGCAAAACAGAGTATTGATATGAAATTAAAACTTTTATTTTAAAAATGTTGAACGTATTTAAATCACCAGAAATGGTTGTCAAAATTGTTTCTCTAAATTCCCTGAGCATTGAATTTCATAGAAATTGGCATACACATTCTTCATAAAACATACCATAAAACGTAGTTCAGTTTTTGAAGTACCGAAAGCAATTTTTTTTTTTAAAAACATTGCGGTCTCATAATCTGAAAGGTTTTACAGATATATGTCATCTTTCATGCCCATCATTCAGATTTTCCATAACAGTCTTAGCTGTGTTATTGACGACTTTGAGAGTTATCGCACCAGTTGCATTACTTCTGGACGGGTCTTTGTATACCATCATCCTTCAAAGCTTACAGTTACCTTCTCATGCCCGCGGCAGCAGCTGTGGCATTGTGAACTCGTGTCAACTTCAACATGTTGCTTATCGATGGCACTCCTCTTCCCTCCTCTGAAATCTAAACAATCTAAGCTGACGAAGTAAATGTTACATGCTCGTTGCACTTTATCTTTATCAAATAACTATAAAATAATTTCTTTACACTTACAATACATGAGTAAGTCCTCTGAAATTGTGAAAAGCACAAGAAATGAAACTGTCAGAAGACAGCAAAGCTTGTCTGTAAAAAGCATGCACAGAATTACTTTAAATTACCGCGGTGCCGGGGCAATGGTCTGTAGCTCTAAAGCTTAAGGCCGTTTCCACTGAGCTACCAAGGTATCTTGGTCAAGAATACATACCTTGTGTGCCACTGTACCATCTAATAACAGTTCTGCAGTGGGCAACTGCCGAGTACCAAGTTTGTTCTTCAGTTTAACGATATCTATATTATTCAGGCTGCCATCTTCATTTCTAACTTCAACATAAAACAGTGACAGACCCTTGGTACCCTGTAATTATAAAACAAATGTTGTTGTTTTAAGGATGTACATCAGTTTTCTTCTAGACAATCCAAAATTTAAAATGTTCCAGTTCATGATACACATCTCAGATCAATTAAAACATGATGTTAGCAGTGTGTTGTCCAGGATTTAAATTTGAATTCACCATAGATTTTGAAGAAAATCAGGCGTAAAATGCATAAAATGGTTAAATTAACTCTGTGACATAAGGGTAGCATATATTACTGTGCAGAATCAATTTCCTTGTAAATAAAGAGTCATTTTTTTACATTCATTCATTATGTTTAGGCACTTAAGAATAGTAAATATCATTATTTGTAAATTTTAAGTCGGACACATAAACCCTCATGAAAAGTCCCCCTTTAAAATATTTACAATTTAATTTACAAACAGATTTATTTATTTATGTGTAAAGGAAACCTGAAATAAAATATATTATTGCCATATTTTACTCTATGCTTTTATCACATCAGGTTTCAATGTAAAGGATGTAGAGGGAAGCCTAATAAATAGTGCTCCATCATACAATGTACACTATTGTATTTAATTTTATATGAATAAGAGTTAGGTTCAATGAGAATTTTAAAATATGAGTACATAAATTCTGAATGTAACCACAATATAAGAGGTCAATGACCTTGAAGCACTTTACTGACATGAAATGACAGGTTTTTGATAGCTTGATTTAAATCAGCCTTGCGGAAAACTTTTTTAAAATATAAAATAAATATAATGAAGACATATACAGGTAAACAATATACTAACGCAAACACGTTTTGTTGTCACTGAAAATACTATAAAAAAAATATTATTTTGAAAAAAAAACTGTTTATAAAGGTTATCATGTATACAAGCTAAAATTCCTTATTTCAACTTAATCAAGGGCAATAACTCTTTAATGCTTATGTTGATTTTGCTCATTGTCAAACCAGTCCAAGAACTTATCGAAACAAACCTCCATATCAAAGTTAGTAAATAAGGGAATTCCATTTACTAAAAGTTATCATGTCAACAAGATGAAATTTACCTATTTTTCAATTATCCAGGGCATAACTCTGAAACACAGGCATCAATATTTCTCATCGTCAAACTTGTCTGAGATCTTACGGAAACACACCTTTCAGTCAAATACTGTGAAAATCGAAAACAGTTTACATAAGTGATTGATTACACAACAATTATCTAACCAACAGAAGATAAACTGACGATGAGGATTATCACGATTATGTACCATTCCAAAAGTTTGCCTGACCTTCAGTAAGTAGAGCTTAATTAACATAAATAAATTCACGTGACTGAGGTGTCCATTACCTGCACCACATTGCCTTGCGTGTCAACCACCCTAGCTAGTGTGAAGGTAATATCTGCGTCGGTTGCCGAGGAGAACCACTTGTATCCATACAGTTTGTATGTGTTGTCGTTCTGTTGTACCGCCACCGTCTCCGTACCATTCGCTGCAGTGAGAGTTGTTACCCTTTAATCACTTTAAAGTGTTGGTCATTAGATAATATGTCTTAGTAACTGAAGTCACAAACTGCATTTTAGACAGAAGCATTACATATATAAAAGCTTTTCAATCAACTTGTCAAGTGAGAAAGCATTGATTCTTACTGATGGCGACAGGTATACAATACTGGTTCTACCCAAGGAAAATGGGAAAAAAAATTGAAACATCAAATCATGTCAAATATGACCTAATGTGTTAAAAATTACATAAAACACCATTCAAACAAACAAATCATTTTAACATCATTTAAAACATTGAAGTCTTGAAGTAGTGATCACTAAAAAGAGCTAAGGAATGGAAAACAACAAACTAGCTGCCTCATGCCAGTTTTTGAAACGGGAACTGGCAGAGAACAGAGAATACATGTACATGTAACATGTCTTCAGATAAACCTTTAACCTGCTACATATATGTAATGGACTGTTCTTTCTTTGAATTAGGACCATTCCATTTATGTGACAAAGGGGTGTTTTAGGGAAAATGACTGATCAGCAGCCGGACATTGTAAACCCTGATCTGGGTTTACAATAAAGGCTATTATAGTCATGCTTAGTGGGTTAAGGGTTAATAAGCATCTGTCTATGTTTAAAGATGTGTTTTCTTTCATCAAGTTCAACTTTATACCAACCTTCTTGCATCTGTTCAGAGTTTAAGAAGACAAAATTACTTATGCAACCCTCTACATTGTAAGTAATTCTATAAGAATGCAGATGCAAAAACCTGGTTGAACTAGGACAAGAAATGTAAAAGACAGAGACCTATAAACACAGCTTTAAAATCAATGTGAAATGGGACACTGTTATCACAGCTGTGGTTCCGTGAGAGCCCAGACTGGCACCAGAGATTACAGGAACCAAAATTACTCATGCACCTCTTTAGATAATAATTTGGTTGAGTTGGACAAGAAATGTAAAGGATATAGACCTGTAAATACAGTTTACAAGCAAAACTAGAGGTGGAGTGAGACGCCAACACGTGAGAGATTATAAAAGCTCATTAATTATTTGAAAAGTCAAGCTAAACTTACTTTTTTTTTAGTCAGAGGATAACAAAATAAGAGAATTGTTATTCTCATTTTCAAATTTCTCTCTTTTTTTTTCTCACTGACAAACTTACCAACGTCAGATCCGCCCCTTTTTTCTGTCATCCACTGGCCGGAGGTCCAGAATGTCGCAGGTTGCCGTGATGTCAGTCTGGGGAAGGTTCTCTCCAGGAGCCATGGGCTGGTGTCCTTTAAACTCTTGACAACATAATAGTATGCCAATTAAAATAATATCGCAACGGTTTTATGCCAATTACTATCAAATCATTAATAAGGTTTTAATGGCAATTAAAATAATAACCAATTAGTAACTGTACTTAGACAATTTCTACCGATGAAGTGAAGATGTTTCTTACATACATTTACATGTATATTATTATATCTATACATGCACAGCAAAGGGATTTCTTGGTCATTTTTTTTTATTCTCCCTTTTTTATGTAAATGTCGATTGACATTTTTAACATATTTTATGGGGTATAGGTCGGGTTAGTTCTGAGAAGAAACCATTAAGAGGAAGTTTGCGACAAAAGGTTATACCATTTATCTCATATGTTCTAATTACAAAATGGGCTGCAATTCCAAGAAATCTGAGTTAATATTCCTAAACTGCATGCACACTCTAATATTTTGTTTAAATTTTACTGAATATATATATACATATTTAGCCCAAGAAAATTTCATTCTCTGCAGACAATAACATGTACAGTAAGTTATTATGAATTTGCCACCTCTATAATTTTTGCAGCTCCATCTGTCATTGCCAGGGGACAAGAGTACAGTCCCGACGATGCACAACCGAGGTAGTTCTTGGCCAGGCCATACAGTCGACTGAAATAGTGAACAGTATTCTCGGGATTGAAATGTTCAACAGCTAATAATGTTATAACATCTGTTATTATATAACCTATAAATAGACGCGTTTTCATTGGCTAAAAAGTAATTTTTTAGAAAAAATATCTAGCGATATTGACCTGTTTTTTTGATATTGACCTGTTTTATATAATTGTTTTTTTGATATTGACCTGTTTTATATAATTGTAAATTGAGGGTTATATAATAAAACAGTTATGGACTTTTCAGCTGTTATACATGATGTTGATATGTACCAAAAAATCATTATTGACCTAGGCTATCGCCTCGGTCAATAATGATTTTTTTGGTGCATATCACATCATGTATAACAGCTGAAAAGTCCATAATTGTATATTATTCACTCTAACACAACAAATATTCTTTATATATGATGGATGGGGCTAAGGGAAAGTGTCTTGTCAAAGAACACACTGAGGAAACTCAGAGATGCCAGTGAGGCTTTAACCCGAGTCCTCCAGATTTCAAGTCCATCATGCTATCCACTGGCCTCGCCAGCCTCCAAATGCATAGTGAACCTCGACGGTTATGATTCAAATGATAGTCAAGTCAGTCACACACAAGTGTGACTACCTCTAGTCACACACAAGTGTGACTACCTCTACAGCACAGTCCACAACACGAGCTGTCGGAGAACAGCGCAGCTCGACTATTCAATTTTTCAGAGAATAATAAATTATATAGCCAGTATGGGGGTGGAGTTGGGGCGCGGGGCGGGTAAAGAAACTCGGGCCGATATTAAATTATTGTTAGAATCTTATACAAATTATAGTAAAATTTGGGGCAGTGTGTGAAATTTTATTATTTTATCATTTTAATCTAAAATTGCTGTCATTTTAAAGAAATTTGTGGTGGAAAGGCAACTCGTGGGGGAGGGGTTTTCTGGGCAATTTTTATTGTGGCCTCATTTCAGCTTTTTTTATTGATATTTCATCTGTGTATCTGAATTTAATCTAAATTGTTTTATATGTAAATGATTGCTTTCAAATTAAAATTTAATATCCAAATAATGGAAGATAAAATGAAAACAATTCCCCTCCCCCTGTCCTCCATGTGAGGGGAGCCCATAAACCAATAAACACAGAGATATGTAAAAAAAAGTTTTGAGTGGGGGTCTTATACAACAGCTTACACACAACCCTTGATCTGCCTTTATTGCACATTTTATGGGCCATCACAATTTGGGTTACATGGGAGCCCAGAATTTGCAGAAGACAAAATAGCTTATGCAACCATTGACAACTTACTATATGGAAACCAATTTCCAAATTTAGTTTAGCTAGGACAAGAAATATAAGAGATATAGACCTGTAAACACAGCTTACTCGCAAAATTTGATGTGAAATAGACACATTTTAGGGGCTTCATTTTAGGGGCCTGAGAATACTGTTCACTATTTCAGAATTAAGCAGCCCTTAAGATAATGCTATAAGGAAGCTCATGACCAAATTTGGTTGTGCTAGGATAAGAAATGAAAGAGATATAGACTTGTAAACAAAGCTCATCACACGCCAATTTGATGTGAAATGGGACACATTTTATGGGCTATCATAATTTGGGTTCCATGGGGAGCCCATGGGTTACAGGAACCAAATTTGCTTATGCAGTCCTTAAGATAATGCTATAAGAATGCCCATAGCCAAATTTGGTTGTGCTAGGATAAGAAATGTAAGAGACATAGACTTGTAAACACAGCTTACATGCAAACCTTGATGTGGTACGCCGACACCAACGTCGACGCTGGGGTGATTACATAAGCACTCTTATTCTTCGAATAATCGAGCTAAAAAGTGAATCTCATTTCATAATGCTAAAATTACCTCCATTCGCCATATTTTCTCTCATACGATATTGCAATGAGTCCCTCCTCCGCAGCGATGTCGTGCATCTTCTTCCAGGCAGGCCCAGTCACCAAGGTATCCACCTGGTCACCCCAGGCGGTGTACCTCTCTACGTAGGGCTGTTCTCGCTCACATTGTAAATGTAGGTCGTACATCTCACCGGCCACTCGGTCACCAAATCTACGCATGTCGGGCTCAATCTCCGTCAGAACCTATCATAAGGAATAAGGAATTATTGAACAAGGTCAATGTTACCAACTCCCATATGTCTTATTTGTAAAGAGGGCTAAGATTGTGTACCCTTGTGTACCTGCGGTTCCAGGATTTTAGTTTGGGGCATCCCCAAAAATTAATCGTTTTAAAAAGATAATCATTTATTTCAAATATATATATAGATTAAAAATATGTATGCTGAATGTTTAAGGAGGTTCTCCTCTCCCACCCCCCCCCCCCCCCCCCCCCCCACTCTCTGGATCTGCCCTTATAAAGTTAACAGAAGCCAAGTGCATATAAATAACATAGATAGCTCCTTTTAGTTTAACCACTATCCCTAAGGAGGTAAATACACACTTCAGTTTAACATATAACATTCGAGAACTAAATATTAGTATCTAATTTAACATAAATTTTACCATGTTATCAATAGTAAGATGAAATTCCAAGTTCTCCATTATTTTTGGACAAGGTAATAAGATATTTCCCAAGTGATAATTCAAATTATGAAAACTTTAAGAAAAAAATAACATAGCATTTATGTATCCAAACACAATCACCTTATGTGGCACGTGTCTCTTTAAATAAGCTTGAAGGGTTGTGTCCTCTAAGTACTGGTTGCCAAGCTTAGGGGCTTCTTGAACAAATCTTCCCAACTTTGCACGTGCAAAAGGAATCTCTTGTTCCTGTTCTTGGAAGACTCTTTCAGCCATCTTGTTTGTTAACCCGGAACTCGCATTTACTGTTTGCATTCGTCTATAGCCATTAAGCTGTCGTGCAGCTGAAGCTTTTTGAAACACTAGCGTACGTAACGCCATTGGTGATACTTTGGAGGACAACATTTTTAGTAATCTGGCATATATCTGGTAATCGAGTTTTCTGAAAACACTCTCGTCCAATTTTTTTTTAAATCAGCTCTATGTTCATTCTAGTAAACTGTACATCACAACTGCCTGCTGAATAGAGAAGAATAGATTTCAATAGAAATGAATTGAATATTGTTAAACGGCTCATCAACACAGTATAGGTTATTTAGAGCCACCCCAGAGGGAGGGGAAGGATACATAGGAATCCGGGAACCGTGCCCTACTCTTATTATCAAATCTTTAAAGTACTCGAAGGATAGACCAATACACGGGACCGCCCAGTTTACGTCCCCATCCGACGGACGAGGCTAAGGGAAAGTGTCTTGCCCAAGAACACACCGATGAAACTCAGTGGCACCACGGAGGACTGAACACGGGGCATCCAGTTACAAATCAGACACACTACCGATTGCGAGCTTTCATTACAAAAACAGCTATAAACATTGGGGTCATCGTCTATATAACCAACTGTACTGTTATAGGAAACTGACAAGATATTGTTATCTGACAAGGGCAAATTAGTAGTCCCAATGAGTATTCAATAATAAGCATCTCCATGGTCGAGGGGATGACAACGTTGCATTGTAAACTTTCTCGCCTCTGTCATGGACGGCTTCAGTCGGTAGAGTTATTGCAGTTGTATTCTACGTTTTATATGTGGCAACATTTATTTTAGGTTGGTGGTACAATTCTGGAATGGGACAGGATACACTGAAACTGAAACAATATGTATATCTTAGATATATTTCATGTGTTTATTTACACATAAATACTCTTGACCACGCTGGTCAATGTGTAGATGGCGAAAGCCCGCATCATTAAATTATAAATACACAAATGGTGAACACATAGCATACATTGATGGCATGAAGGAATGAGTTGTAAAATACATGGTTATTCACTTATTCATAAGTATCTTATGTTCTTAGTCAAAGAGAGGGGAAAAGTAGTCTGTTTTGCCAGGTGAAGGTAAAAAAGCCCTGATATAAGGCATATTGGAAGCAATTTATGGCCATTTATGGGTTTTCAAAATACTAATATACAAGTGCTGTTTCACCTTTAGAATAAGGAATACAATGAAAAACAACACCCATTATTTATTTTTCTATTTTATTTGTGTAACCAAAACCATAAAAATCTCAATCTCTGCAGTTAAATAGTATTTCGTCTGCTTCAAGATAAGGATTTCAATATTCTAACCAATGGTGGGGCCATACCCCAATATGATTGAGCTAAGAATAAGAAGAGTAAAACATATGGTCAGTAATAACCGATTTATTTGTTCCTAAATTATTTACGCACCCATCTACGCGTACATTATAAATATTATTCATAGTTTTGATAAAGCATCATCAAAATAAACTGACCAATCAGTGAGCAGAACTTTGACAGTCATCTCTAAATTTTGGCAGGTGACAGACTCGGTCTATATCCTTGATGTTCAAATAAGTTATAGATATATACACCAGCTTACACATTTTATGGACCATCACAATTTTGGTTCCATGGAAACCCAGAATATGAAGAAGACAAAATTACTTATGCAACCCTTTGGTCTACAGGGATCACTTTTAAGCAGGATTCCACGGTATTCTCATTAAAATTTAACAAATGGTGATCATTTGTGGTGTTTTGGGTAATAAAATACCCTTTTCAGCAACTGAACAACGAACGAACAAGGTTCGTCTCTAACACAAACTAGATGGGTGTTCTGCGGAACACATGTGTCGCCTGTCAGCACTTTGTCAATATAACAAGGTTTTTTGGACCCAGATAAATGACCTTGACAAGCTGGCCTGACAAAGTTTTCGTGAAGAAAAAAATGAGTATTTAACTCATATAATGACCTTCAGTGTGCCCTTGACCTTTATATTTTAGTATGGCCATGTCGATGTTGTCATGACAAGTGTATATTGAAAGATTGATGAAGAAATAAAAAGAATTGAGAAAGTTATAGCCAAAGGTAAGTTTTTGTGAAGAAAAAAGAAAGTATTTAACCCATATAATGACCTTCACTGTGACCTTGACCTTTATCTTTTAGTATGGTCATGTCGATGTTGTCATGATGAGTATATATTGAAAGTCTGATGAAGAAATATCAAGAAATGAGAAAGTTATAACCATCGTTAAGTTTTTGTGAAGAAAATGAGTATTTAACCCATATAATGACCTTCAGTGTAATCTTGACCTTTATATTTTCGTACGGTCATGTCGATGTGGTCATGATGAGTATATACTGAAAGTTTGATGAAGAAATATCAAGAAATGAGAAAGTTATAACCAACGTTAAGTTTTTGTGAAGAAAAAAACGAGTATTTAACCCATATAATGACCTTCAGTGTGACCCTGACCTTTTGTTTTAGTATGGTCATGTCGATGTTGTCTTGATGAGTATATATTGAAAGTTTGAAGCAAGAAATATCAAGAAATGAGAAAGTTATAGGCAACGTTAAGTTTTCGTGAAGAAAAAAATGAGTATTTAACCCATATAATGACCTTCAGTGTGACCTTGACTTTTATATTTTAGCATGGTCATGTTGGTGTTGTCATGATGAGTATATATGAAAGTTTGATGAAGAAAAATCAAGAAATGAGAAAGTTATAGCCAACGTTAAGTTTTCATGAAGAAAAAAATGTGTATTTAACCCATATAATGACCTTCAGTGTGATCTTGACCTTTATATTTTAGTATGTTCATGTCGATTTTGTCATGATGAATACATATTGAAAGTGTGATGAAGAAATATTAAGAAATGAGAAAGTTATAACCAACGTTAAGTTTTCGCGAAGAAAAAACGAGTATTTAACCCATATAATGACCTTCAGTGTGGCCTTGACCTTTATATTTTAGTATGGTCATGTCGGTGTTGTCATGATAAGTATATATTGAAAGTTTGATGAAGAAATATCGCGAAATGAAGAAGTTATAGCCAACATTAAGTTTTCATAAAGAAAAAACTGAGTATTTAACCCATATAATGACCTTCAGTGTGACCTTGACCTTCATATATTAGTATGGTCATGTCGATGTTGTCATGATGAGTATAAACTGAAAGTTTGATAAAGAAATATGAAGAAATGAGAAATAGCCATTCATATTTTGGTATGGTCATGTCGATGTCATGGTGAGTATAAACTGAAAGTTTGATAAAGAAATGTGAAGAAATGAGAAAGTTATAGCCAACGTTAAGTTTTCGTGAAGGAAAAAAAAAAGAGTATTTAACCCATATAATGACCTTCAGTGTGACCTTGACCTTCATATTTTGGTATGGTCATGTCAATGTTGTCATGGTGAGTATAAATTGAAAGTTTGATGAAGAAATTATGAAGAAATGAAAAAGTTATAGCCAATGTTAAGTTTTCGCGACGGACTGACGGACGACAAAGTGATCCCTATATATCGCTTTTTTCTTCGACAGACATATATGGCCTGGCATGTGCTTAAATGACCTAAAACACAATTCAAACATACTTTCAAGACCTCCGCGTTAACCTCGTAACAAATGAAGGGGAAAAGTGTGGCCCATACGGGACACCTCCCTTACAGTGCAAGAGCTCTACTGTATCCTGAAGTATCCTTTTCTCGACGTACCTATAATCTCAAGGTAAATTTTATTTGCGCAGTTTTCCCAGACTATGAAGTGCATTGACAGAGGATGAGCCGGTGTTTACAATCATAAGGTTGATTAGCTATTTGACAAGCTAAAAACAAAATAAATTTCAAAATAAAGTTAAATTATTATTGATTCAAGACTTTGAAGTCCTACATACCTATTTTATAAATTTTCCGCTAAGTCAACTTTTCAACCTTTGTTTAAAATGTTATAAATCAAGCTATAATTGTCCTACTTACTGACAGTCTCTGTGAACTGAGACACTTTTATAGAACTTTTGACACAATTTGACACAACAAACATTTGATACCCCATATACTGGCTGTATACAGATATCGTCATTTTTATGTTGGTTCTTTAAGTTTAATATACCTAAATCAAAACTAGTCATCTCATAAATATTTTTGCCGGGAAATTTAAATTGATTGATGTGAACTAGTTGTCTCCCTTGGCTGAAAATGGGCATGTCGGTTCAACGTAAAAGGTCAGCTATTTTAAAAGGAAATTTCCCGCGCATGCGCATTAGCGCTTGATTCCCCCGATTGTGTTTTGCTTATAGGTTTAACACCACCAATTACATGTAAACCTCTGAGGTGTAGTCGAATGTAGTTCCTATAATAAAAAGTAATCCCTCCTTTTTCGATGGAAATGGGCATTATAAGTAGGGGAAAACTGCCCATTTCTATTCGATTTTGTGGTTATATGTATAAGAAGCGTATAAATAGGTTTTACTGGATCACTGATGAACATTTTCGAAATTTCGACTCTATGCTTACACTTTGTGAGCAATGAAAACAGTCGATCAATAAAAACAGCTGTACCCTTGACCTGTTTAGTAAACAAACAAGAACTTTCTTACATGTCTTGTGACCCCACGTTTTCTGGTGATTTTTCAAGTGGAAAAATAGTTTTCTATATGAACATTACATTGCTGCATTATCCATACTTGAGTTGAATTTGCAGCAAATCATTAATATGTGACACTTTAACATTGGTGTCTATGGGGAAAATAATTGGTGCTTTCATACCTATAAGAGATGCGTGCAGTAATTAGGACTCGCTCAGATTCGTACCCAGGGACACTTTTCCGATAACAATTGGTAAAATAAGCTCAGAAATAAGTTTTCCATAGTTTATTACATAGGTTTTGAGCGTTTTTAGTCCAATTTTGTCTATAAAAGCCGTAATTTTGAGTTTCATTTATTTTTCTTGTTTAAAATGACGTATCATAATTTTGGTGAAGTGTTTGCAGTTGAACTATTCCTTTTTGGTATCAAAATGTAGGGTTGCATGTTTGCAACATGTTTTCATGAATTAAATTTGTAGACAACAGGTTTGGTAGGCATGAAACCACTACATCTTTCCCCTACCCCCCTTAAATAGGATACTGTGAAAAATGAAGATTTGTGTAAAAGGTAAAATATTATTCCTTATCATTCAAGCTCGACTTGGTAGCGTTCAGCTAGTATCAATTCTGATTTTAGCGGTATTTTTGGCATTATTAAGCTCGTATTCGCTACTATATTCAGGTATGGTACCACCAATTTTGAAGAATTTGACTGAAAAATCAATTTTGGCATGAAAATCGACATAAATTGGCCTTTTCATCGTCCTAATTGTACCTAAAATGCATATTTTATTTATGTCCATTAATTGTTCTAAACATCTGATCTATTTAATATGGTGTATTGACAAGAAATGCCGTTTGGTATGACAATTCAGATAGTGTAAAATTTAAAAAAATATCTCTGACTTTTGTTGATTTCAGACTATTGTCCTTGGTATTCACAAGACCATATCTCGGCAAATAATCATTCGATTTGCATGAAGTAAGTGTTTTTAAGCTTGTTATGAAAATGACAACACAAACTCCTCATTTAAGAAACATCTGAACATGTTTTCTCCTCTTATAGGTTTAACACCACCAATTACATGTAAACCTCTGAGGTGTAGTCGAATGTAGTTCCTATAATAAAAAGTAATCCCTCCTTTTTCGCTGGAAATGGGCATTATAAGTAGGGGAAAACTGCCACTGATGAACATTTTCGAAATTTCGACTCTATGCTTACACTTTGTGAGCAATGAAAACAGTCGATCAATAAAAACAGCTGTACCCTTGACCTGTTTAGTAAACAAACAAGAACTTTCTTACATGTCTTGTGACCCCACGTTTTCTGGTGATTTTTCAAGTGGAAAAATAGTTTTCTATATGAACATTACACTGCTGCATTATCCATACTTGAGTTGAATTTGCAGCAAATCATTAATATGTGACACTTTAACATTGGTGTCTATGGGGAAAATAATTGGTGCTTTCATACCTTATAACGGTAAACGGGTTGGTTTGAGAGAGTATGTTAACATTTCTAAACTATTTATGACTATAACTGGTACACAACCAGTACAGAAAACAGTTTCATTTTGACGCACAAAAAAAATAGTGACGACACAGTATACTTATATTTGTGTCCAGCAATACTCACCTTACTGGAAAAAATAGAGTTGTGACGACATTAACGTTTTTCCAAATGGAATAGATGCAAACTTTATTGGTTACTTTATTGGTTACTTTGCTGTTTAGATGCAACTGAATTAGATTATCACTGGAGGAAAATTAAGACGGGCAAGACGCGTGTTTGTGTTCATTGTGTACTGGTGATTGCTTAGTGTAATCGGACCAGACAAATTACACATAAATATTTAGGCACTCAGCGGGTTTGAACTAGGGACACCTAGCATGTGAAGCTTGAAGCACAACAAATATCACCATAAAAGCTAGCTCTGCGGCGAGACCCCCAACTGAGTCCTACTACACTTGTAATCCGGTAAAGCCAGGATACAGTACCAAGATACAAGATACAAGATACAAGATTTTATTAACCAATTAAGGGCCCTCAGAGGAGCAAGTAATTTAGTACAATGATTGCAGTGATTGGTAAGTAACAAACAAACAATAATAAAATAAACCAGAGCACATACACTGAGCAGAGTCGCCTACAGTACATTAAACTATAATCACACCAGTAATTATATATTATTATTTATAATGACTATTATGGTTAATTGTGTTTTTTAAAACACTGTATTAAGTAAGTACCTACCGGTAATGCTTTCAGAATGTGTATATTTTCACAAGATAATAGCCAAATAAGTTGATTATTCAAATCAAGGCTGGAAAAATTAGAACATTCTGAAGATATGCATGTTAATAAATTAGTTCTTTCATCTGAATAATAAGGACATGTTAGGAGAAAATGCATCTCATCATCTATAGAATTACTGGTACAATGTTCACACAATCTATGTTCCACCGGAGTATTAGTTTACCTTCCAGTTTCGATTTTAAGTCTATGGGAACTTAGACGAAATTTAGCAATGGCATTACGTTTTTCAAAATTATCAATACTACACAGGTACTCTTCTAATTGGAAATCATATTTAAAAGTGAAGTAAGTTCTCAATTTTCCATGAAGGAGCTTAGTTTTGTCTTTGTCCCAGTTTTCCTGGAATTTTTCAATTAATTTTAGTTTTACTGTTTTTACAAGTTTTGACATTGACATTACTGAGGGAGAGTGGGGAGAAAATTGATCAATGTCCATGTTAAGTACTTCAAGAATTGATACAATTTCTGAGTACCATGAGTGAATACCTTTATGATGAAGACTTTTAGATTCAAGCAAACCATCAGCAAGAAGGTTGGACGGATTATTTACAAGACGATGATAATATTTTAACATCGACATGATAACACCAAAGGTCTCACACCACAATTAATTTTCCCATAGGGTTACTGTCCAGCCTTTTCCAACATCTGAGCTTCAAAGCAGGGCAGCAGACATTGTTGTTGGTTTAATATCTTCAGTATAGCCAAGACCAGTAATTTAAAACAATAAAATATATAAGTTAGCCAGGTTGGGTTTTTTTCTCGCTCATGTTTTGTGAACCCTATGGAAAATACAAAATTCATACACTATCTAGCTGAATATGTGGTGCTTCGGTCAAACAATTCTGAAATTTGAATGAAACCTCATATCAACATGGGATTTTCTGTATCATCTGTCTTTTACACTGCAGATGTATGCTAAAGCAAAGAAAAGCCTATTTTTCAAATTAAAAATTGCCTAAAATTGAGAAAAAATAGAATTATTTTCTGTTTTCCTTTTGTCTCTATCAGACATAACAGCAAAGTTGGTGGTACCATATAAGCTGACCGACGCCACTGGGTATCCAATACCCATATACACCACAGAATGTAAGATTATTGCATCTCTGAAGCAGGCCATACGTTTGACTCTGTGAAGAGAGGTGTGATTTTACTGGGAGACGTAAACCCATTCCCTCAGTCCCTTCTCCCACCCCCACCACCACCACCCGCCGCCCCACTAATTATTTAAAAGTTGGCGTTCCGTGGGATGAAAATTACATACATGATACAGTACAGACCCTAAAATTCCTATCTTACAAATAGATAACAAAGTTGTCAAACTCTGTACTTTACAAATGGAGTAAAGTTGAGTAAAGTTGATAAAGGGGGATAACTAGGGTGTAGTGTAAATAATCGTTTCTCATTTTAATCGGATACTTCGTGAGAATAGCGCTGATCGATTACAACACCTGAGACCCACCTGAGACACCTGAAAACAGGAAGCTGATAGTTGATTTTTAAAACATCCTTTAAGAACGGACTTTGGTACTGTACAGTAGATCTATCTATTTCATATTTACTTTTGAATATCTTTAGCAAAGGCTCACGTCTGAAACAAAGATTTTCAATAGTTACCTGTCATTGATAATGTCATTGGTTTTCGTGCGTAGAACTAAATTATGGAGGTGTATTAAACACACCCATTGATTGTTGCATTGAGTTGTGTGTGAATAAAAATTTAAATGCCATGTTGTCATTCATATCTGGGCCCAAATTAAAATGAATAACTTACATTCTCATCACAAATGACACATATGCTGCCAAAAAAAGCCACAGAAAAATGGGGGTGTATCTTCTAAGAAAGAACTTGCCTCATGAATGAATGGTCCCTTTAAAAACATAAACACTGAGATGCCATAATATTGTATTCATACACTCATTTCCATATAAGCAAAATAAATTAAAAACTCACAATTTTAACATGGCAATGCTTGAAAAATGTAACAAATAGATCAACAATGTCATTAATCCGAGACTTCTCTGACCCTAAAAGCCTTTTTTAATTTTATTTTTTTTTGCGGCTCGCTCTATACACAGCCAGATGAAATATCAAAAATCGTAAAAAGGGCTGGTAAGGTCAGAGAAGGCTCGGATTACAATGTCATATAAACCAAAAATAGCTATTTAAATTAGTGAAAATGCCTTTTTTTACAAAAAGAAATCAGAATTATTTATTGACGCCATTATGCGACTACCCCAGGCCGACACTTCCTGTGTTGCCATGGGTGTGCTACACCTGGACACATAAATGATGTCAACACTATGTGAACTCAAACTTCAAAGAGACGATAATACATTTTACAATTAACTTTTGTGTTTTGTACACTGTATGAGATGTGGTACAATTAAAAACAATTCACAGCTGCATTCCATAATTTCGCGATGGGGTCATTGTCGTATCGGGTACTACTGAAAGTTACCCGGGAAATGTATTTACCCTTTTGCCATTATCAAATCGCTCTCGTTTTTTGCATGATTTCGAGTTCGGGGTGTCTCAATAATAACTCTGTATAGTGAATATACGGTGCTTAAATTTGTTTTAGACAAATTTTAGAACGTATCATGCAAAAATATTGTGCGAGTGCTGTTTCTGGTTGTGTTAGTAATATAAGCTGTCAGAATATTGACCTTTTCTTGGGGAAATGTTTTTTTTTATTGCCATTATAATGATACCTTGAAACTGAAAGTTAGGTAAATGTGCGTTACTCAAATATCATACTCCTTGTGTTTCGTAAATTATTTAAAGTAATTAACTTTACTTATTACATTTAAATAAGTAAGTCCCTGCATTTTAAATATATATAACTTTCTTGTAAACAGGAACGGTTCATATTAATCTTTTCTACCAGTAGTTTGAGAGTCCAATACTGTACATGCTGAGTTTTAAATTCGCCACTAAAACATGATAAGTATATAAATTCCCCTTAAATAATGTTCATAAAAGTATATTCCACAAACGAATATGTATCGCAAAAAGTCATTTACTGTGATAATATTGTTACGACAATTATTATGTAAAATAATTAACATTACTTTGCAATATATTGTTATATATTGTTATAATTCCTACCACAGTATAAGATTTCATAAATCATAGGACCTGCATAGATATATAGCCATGCCAAGAACAATTAATTGAACAGTTCATAATGTTGAGTTTATGGCAGGTTGTTTATTGTAGTCAAAAGAAATAAAGGGTTTCTCCAATAGTAATAATGCGGTACCCTTGGCTAATTGCATGGCTGTCCAAAGCAGAATGTTTGTTTAGATCAAAAAGGCCATAAATCACAAACACTGGCTACCCGTGGTGTGTTGACATCATATATATACAGTATACATTGTGTAATATTTTAATTTTCAGTTTTATGTATACATGTATTATGTATAACGTGGGAAAGCTGTTTGCAGTTGTGTTATTTTTTAATATGAGCTGTAAGATTATTGAATTTGCCGGTGTTAAATGTGGTGTTTATTTGTAATTATGATGATATTTTGAAACTGAAAGTAGGTAGCCTATACGTTACCTAAAATATTGTCGATGTTCCCGAAGTTACTCGAAGATCATAATTATTGTGTTTCTTAAACTGATTTAAACGTTAGTTCATCTGCAAGACAGATGGAAAATGTGACCTGAAATACATAATTTCAATTAAATTTAAATAACCAACAAGCATGTAACAGACGTTTTTTTGTGTTTTTTTGGACAAATCCGACTGAACGTAATCTATTTGTATTAAATGTGTTTAGTTTCACAAATGCATACTATAAATAAAAATTAAAATATGACACAATTATAGTATATATCTGATGTCAACACACCACGCGTAGCCAGTGTTTGTGATTTATGGCCTCTTTGATCTAAACAAATATCATGCTTAGAACAGCCAATTAGCCATGGGTAACACATTATTACGATTGGAGAAACCCTTTATCTTTTGATTGAAATAAACAACCTGTAAATAAAACCCAACATAAGCGACTGTTCAATTAATTGTTTTTAGCATGACTATATATCTGTGTAGGTCCTATGCTTTATGAAATCTTATAGTAGGAATAAAAAATATATTGCAGAGGTTCTGTTGATTATTTTATATATGCCGTAACAATTATCAACAGTAAATGACTTTTTGCGATACATATTCGCTTGTGGAATATACTTTTATGAACATTATTTGAAGGAGAATTTATAGACTCTCAAACTTACTGAGGTTTAATTATTCTTTTATTATATGAACCGTTCCTGTTTACAAGAAAGTTATATATAAAACTTGGTAAATATGATTAAAATGCAGGGACGTATTTAAGTGTAATAAGTAAAGTTAATTACTTTAAATAATTTATTAAACACAAGGATTATGATCTTTGAGTAATGCACATCTACCTACTTTCGGTTTCAAGGTTTCATTATAATGGCAATAAAAAAGCCATTTTACCCAGAAAAGGTCAATATTCGATAGCCTATATTATACTAACACAACTAGAAACAGCACTCGCACGATATTTTTGCATGATACGTTCTAAAATGTGTCTAAAACAAATAAACACTGTATACTCACTTTACAGAGTTAGTGTTGACACACCCCCCAAACTCAAAATCTCGTGAAAAACGAGAGCGAGATTTGATAATGGCAAAATCGTGAATACAGAAATGTACCTGAAAATCTTTGAATTCCAGAATGGCCCCCAAATATACAGAAACTTCTCCGGACAAACAAGATCTCATTGGTGGAATTGAAACATTATTTAGAACTTGATAAAACAACTACTTAAACAATATTGTTTATCATTAAATATTGTGCTATTGTTCTTAAAAACATACTTAGGCTGCCATAGTTAGTAATAAAATACAGAACATATTGTCGTAAAACCGGAAGTTGTAAATCATCAAACCCCGCGCAAAAAAGTAAACAAATATGCAGCTCGTCATTCAAGAACAGTTGGTCAAATATTTCCACGCCCACGACATCTTTTGCCGTCTCACGACCCTTGCAGACCATAACCACGGCCTTAATGGAAAGCAGTTGGTCTAAATATTTGACCAACTCTTCTTGAATGACAAGCTGCATATTTGTTTACTTTTTGAGCTGGGTTTGTTTTACAATATGCTCATTACACAAGATTGCTGGCAACTACTATTTAATGTATTTAAATATTGTTTGTACCATCTTTACATGCCATTTTCATGCAACCATGCAGCCAATAAGCACTGTTTACAGTACAGATCCATGAAAATTCATTAAAATGAAAGGGTTGGGGTAGAAAAAACTTTTGAAAAACATAGAAAAGGTCATATTTTTTGCCAACTAAATACTTTCATTTGTAAAATGTATTAAACCGCGTAAAATATTTACATATGGACACTAACCGTAAAGAAGCGATGAACTCAGAGTCAGAGTTTATCTCAACATCTTTTTCAAAGCAGGCATAAGCGGCTTTTCGACATATTTGCGAACAGATGTAGATTGTCGATTTCTGACATTTTTGCCAAAAAATGAATGCATAGTCCTCAGAAATGAATAAAACTTACTAGATATACGTTTAATTGTGTCAAACATGTGCATTACAGGCCAATTTTGTATACCAGGTGTCAGGTATGGCTAATTTTGTGTCCACAATTTTACCTTATTAAAATAATTTATATTACCTATTTTGCATCATAAAACTTTCAAATATTTAAAATCATGTAAAGAGTTATAAGAAAAGGCAAAATACATCATAGTTCAACATTTCTCACACTTTCAAATCATTGTGAAAAAAGCATGTCTACTTTCACTTTCACCCTATACAGAATCTAGCTTTAGGTCATATACCACTATTGCATTTCCCATAGCCTAGGCCTCCATTCTAGCCTCTTGGCCTACAACCCCTATTCCTATATCAGAACAGATGATAAAACCTAACTTTTTAAGAAAGTGAGTGATCACGAGTATCTTAGAGACACTCAAAAATGACCAGCAAATTAGGGGAAATGTAATGCCTCTAATATTTCACTGAAGGTGGGCACCCCCAGAATGGCAGTAAAGAATTTTTACTTTTTGCAAATATACTCAGTGCAATTGTATCCTTAAAAATGCAAATTTCGGTCCAAATATCCTAATTCAACATGTTTTATGATGGAAATATAATATTTTGATGTCATATGCCTTTATTCTTTGTTAACTTTGCCATTCATGTTTGTCCTTTTGTGTTTTTGGGTTTACTGTGTTCTGTGACAGCTGCATTTCCTGCTCTTAGCCTTCCAATCTGACTATATCCCCTAAAAGACCCTATACTTTTTCAACAAATCAGAAGCCCAAAATCAATAGTGGTATGTTGTACACAGTCAGATGAAATATCAAAATCGTAAAAAGGAATGGTAGGGTCAGAGAAGGCTGGATTATAGCTCTACCTGTTAAGACACACCTTTGGCTACTCAATTAACTGAAAATCTACTCCTTATGTAATGGTATGTGGAGAGCTTGGTGTTCTGCCTCTAGACACAATTATCAGGAGCAGAATTTTAAATTATTGGCGCGAAGTAATAAATAATAAACATGACAAAATTGCAAATATTATGTATAGGCTAATGTATGAATTAGATAGAAGCAATATATATCAGTCACCTTGGATTGATTATATTAAATCATCATTAAACCGCTTAGGATTTGCTGAATATCGGATCAACCAGTCTGTCCCATCTCCGTTATTTATTAAAAAAATGTTAAAAGCAAGAATTAAAGATCAGTATGTGCAGACATGGTCTGATTGCGTATTTAATTCTCCTAAGTGCTTAAATTATACAATTTTCCAAAAAATATTCCAATTTGAAAAATATTTAACATTGATACCAAAACATCTTGCTTTTCCTCTATGTCATTATCATTGTTGTAATAATAAATTACCAACTGAACAAGGTAGATTGTTCAACGTTGATAGAAATCTAACGACATGTTATTTATGTAATAGTAATTCTCTTGATGAATTCCATTATATTTTTAATTGTCAATATTTTGTCCTTATGATAAAAAAAAGTATATTGCTAGGATCTTTCTACTAAACCCCAACACTTTAAATTTTGAGAAACTTTTCCAAACTGAAAATAAGAATCATCTTGTGAAATTAGCTATTTTTGTTAAAACAGTTATATGCAAGGTTTAACTTAGTTTTGTCACCTTCCTCTCAATATTTTCTCTTCTTACATCGACTTTAATGTAATTCATAATTTTCCATTGCAGAGATGTTCAGATTTTATCTTATTTTCAGTAGGTGATAAAATGTGTGTTACTCTGTTTTTATCCTTAAGTTCTATAGTAAAATAAAAAGTCTTTAGCAGGTGAAAAGACGATAATCTTCAAGATTTTGATTTTGAAAGATACTCATATATTGAATTAATTTTCATGAATGTGCATGAAATATGCAGGGTTTTAAAAGAATCACACTGTAGAGACCTTAACTTTAACAGTAAACTTGGTTGAACATCAATGATAAAGACCGAGTTTATCACGTACCAGAATGTATTGGTATGTCTTATTTCTGGTCTCTGATTGGTCAGTTTTTTTGATGATGCTCTATCAAAATTATGAATTAAAACAAAATTTATTTTGTTCATAATACTCATGCAATCTATTTGTAATTTTCTAGTCATATCTTTTTGTGTTAATGTTTTTGCTGTTTGTTGTATTAATTAACAATGTGTTTGTATTTGTTGTTGTTGTTCATGTTTATGCTGATGCCCATAAAGGGCCTATCTACATGAATAAAACTTGAAACTTGTTATGAAAATAAAACGTTCTCACGCATGCATTCTACAATCGAACGCATTCTGAAAAATTTAAACTTTTTTTTTCGGTCGAAGGTGATTTTTTATTCAATTTTGTAAAATACCCGACAATCAATAAAATTTAGTCACTTATAAGGCATCATGAATGTCCAACATCATGTAGCATCCAAATCCCACATTGAGCAGTTGTAAGTACTGCACACTTTCGTCCTGAAAATGATCCACTAACATACAATTAAAATACATTCATGATCATATGACCAGTATTGTGAGTATGTATACATCTATGCTAAAATTCATGAAATTCAACCATCGACCGTCTCAAGCTTCTGGGAGTCACCTGACCCCCTTACCAAGGGGCAACTTAACCCCTTGGAACTAAGGGGCAACTAACTACCTCTTAGAAGTCCATCTTACTATTGAGTTTCACTGGGCCTTGACAGCTATGAACTATGATGATTTATTGAATACTCAACATAAAATTATGTCAGTTCAAGTATTTTTTCTTTTTATATTCATTTCAGACTGAAAATGGCAGTTTACCAGGAGTGTTGCAAGATGTACAAGTGTTTGCTTCTGCTCTGTGTGCTGCTAGTGACAACCAGTGCAGGTAAAATAAAATGTCTCTGAGGGTTGTAGCAAATGTTCAGTCAATAAAGCACAGTCCATGCAGGTATATATCTCTGTGGGTTGTTGCAAATGTTCTGTCAATAACTGACAGTCCTTGCAGGTAAAAGTGTCTGTGGATTGTTGCAAATGTTCAGTCAATAACTGAAACTCAGTGCAGGTAAATGTGTCTGTGGGTTGTTGCAAATGTTCAGTCAATACCTCAGTCTGTGTAGGTAAATGTGTCTGTGGGTTGTTGCAACTGTTCAGTCAATAACTGACAGTCCATGCAGGTAAATGTGTCTGTGGGTTGTTGCAACTGTTCAGTCAGTAGCTAACAGTCCATGCAGGTAAATGTCTCTGCGGGCTGTTGGAAATGTTCAGTAAATAACTGACAGTCTGTGCAGGTAAATGTCTCTATGGGTTGTTGCAAATGTTCAGTCAGTAACTCATAGTCAATGCAGGTAAACGTCTCGATGGGCTGTTGCTAATGTTCAGTCAGTAACTTACAGTCCGTGCAGGTAAATGTCCCTGTGGGTTGTTGCAAATGGTCAGTCAATAACTCACGATCCGTGAAGGTAAATTATTCTGTGGGCTGTTGCAAATGTTCAGTCAATAACTTACTGCCCGTGCAGGTAAATGTCTCTGTGGTTGTTGCAAATGTTCAGTCAATAACTGACAGTCTGTGCAGGTAAATGTCTCTGTGGGCTGTTTTCAGATAAATGTCTCTGTGGACTGCTGCAAATGTTCAGTCAATAACTGACAGTCCCTGCAGGTAAATATCTTTGTGGCCTGTTGTAAACATGTTGCTTTGGATCTTAGCCAAGTTACCATGTGTGTGCAATTTTGTGCATATGTAACTACATGTATAACCTGCAGAGTTACAATAATTGTCATTCTTGTTTTCTGTGTAAAGACTATCTCAATCATATATGAAGGGTTTATAAGTGCGATACAAAGTTAAGTTACTTTTCCTTGCGTAAAAGGTAGCATTTGGAAAAGAATTGCATCATGTAACTACATTCGTTTTGTATTAATTGCAATATTATACTTTTCTGGCAATAATTGTTTCCATTAGAGGTTGATGTACTATGGTGCAATACTAAATCATATCTTTTGTCTCACCCTCTTTATTGAACATTGCCCTTGGTTAGGGGAGGAATTCAGACTTACCCTATTGCTTTTGGGGTCAGTAGGTCATCAAGGTCACATTGGCCTGAAAATGATCCAATCCTATGAAACTCGTACCCCACTGTAACTTGTAGACCTATATCTTGAAACTTTACAGAAATAGTACCCATAACTCCTATTGTTTTATTATTGGTATGAAAGTGCATTTCATGACTGAATCACTGTGACCCTAAACTTTGATCTAATTTCCCCAAAACAATAGGAATTGAATTGAATGTTGTTTAACGGCTCATCAACACAGTACAGGTTATTTAGAGCCACCCCAGAGAGAGGGGAAGGATACATAGGAATCCGGGAACCTGTCCTACTCTTATTATCGAATAGATTCCTATGGTTCTTTAACGTGCTCGGTTGATAGACCGATACACGGGACCGCCCGGTTTACGTCCCCATCCGACGGACGAGGCTAAGGAAAAGTGTCTTGCCCAAGAACACACCGACGGAACTCAGTGGCACCACGGAGGATTGAACCCGGGGCCTCCGGTAGCGCGGCAGATTTGTAACCGGAGGCCCCGGGTTCAATCCTCCGTGGTGCCACTGAGTTCCGTCATGTGTTCTTAAATCTTTGTTCAAATAGTATTCAGCATGTTAGGGTACGTTCTAATATGAGGCATTATTTGTTATAGACAAGTATGTAACAGTGTCAACATCATCGTCTGGGGGAGCTTACACAATAGACAAAAATACAGGAAACTTGTATCTATCTTACTATGGTAATACTTTGGGCAACGGCGATTGCACGTTCGACATAAGCATCGACGACAGCAGTCAAGTAGTTTGTGTGGATGCGTCGAGCTTTGATATAGCGTGTGGTACAACCATTGAGTACTACGATGGATATTTAAATGCTGCTAGTGAGGTCAGTTGTTGTGTGTTGTCATTCATCATTCGCTCTGAAAATGTGTGTGTAATTTACAGAGTTATTGACCTTGATTATGTCAGAATAAAGAAATTCTAACTTGTTTACACAATAACCTTAATAAACGGCTTCGGATTTCCACCAAATTTAAATTTGATGCAATAAAATCTTGAATGAAATCAACAATGTGTCACTTTTATGCCGATCTGTTATTGCGACATGGTCACCATATAGTAGCTCAGCCTCTCTTTCATTCAGTTTAATTTGACCAGTTGAAGATGTGCACATGGGTCACAAAAGGACCTAATCATGGTCTGAAAGGTGATGAATTGTCAACAAGCAAATGTCACTAATCGGTTAAATATCCTGTGCATTAAATTGACCCCAGTTAAGTTGACCCTTTTAGAAAAAATGCAATACAGGAAGTGACATTTAGCTGTACATTTTATTTGAAAATCGGGAAGATTTTTAAACTTAAATCCATTGATCCAGATTTTATTCAGAGATTTGAGCCAATTAAAGCAGAGGCCTCCCAAATCTCTGAATAAAATCTGGATCAATGGATTTAAGTTTAAAAATCTTCCCGATTTTCAAATAAAATGTACAGCTAAATGTCACTTCCTGTATTGCATTTTTTCTGGTTGAGGATAAATACCTATTGTTCTTTTAATTGGCTCAACTCTCAGATTGGGGGTAAATACATATTGCGTTTTTAATTGGCTCAAATCTCTGATTGGGGGTAAATACATATTGCACTTTTAATTGGCTCAAATCTCTGATTGGGGGTTAATACATATTGCACTTTCAATTGGCTCAAATCTCTGATTGAGGGTAAATACATATTGCACTTTCAATTGGCTCAAATCTCTGATTGAGGGTAAATACATATTGTGCTTTTAATTGGCTCAAATCTCTGATTGGGGGTAAATACATATTGTGCTTTTAATTGGCTCAAATCTCTGATTGAGGGTAAATACATATTGCACTTTTAATTGGCTCAAATCTCTGATTGGGGGTTAATACATATTGCACTTTCAATTGGCTCAAATCTCTGATTGAGGGTAAATACATATTGTGCTTTTAATTGGCTCAAATCTCTGATTGGGGGTAAATACATATTGTGCTTTTAATTGGCTCAAATCTCTAATTGAGAGTAAATACATATTGCACTTTTAATTGGCTCAAATCTCTGATTGGGGGTAAATACATATTGCACTTTTAATTAGCTCAAATCTCTGATTTGGGGTTAATACATATTGCACTTTCAATTGGCTCAAATCTCTGATTGAGGGTAAGTACATATTGTTCTTTTAATTGGCTCAAATCTCTGATTGGGGGTAAATACACATTGCGCTTTTAATTGGCTCAAATCTCTGATTGGGGGTAAATACATATTGTGCTTTTAATTGGCTCAAATCTCTAATTGAGAGTAAATACATATTGTGCTTTTAATTGTCTCAAATCTCTGATTGGTGGCAAATACACATTGCACTTTTAATTGGCTCAAATCTCTGATTGGGGGTAAGTACTTATTGTGATTTTAATTGGCTCAAATATCTGATAGGGGGTAAATACATATTGCGCTTTTAATTGGCTAGAATCTCTGGTTGGGGGTAAATACACATTGCGCTTTTAATTGGCTCAAATCTCTGATTGGGGGTAAATACATATTGCACTTTTAGTTGGCTCAAATCTCTGATTGGGGGTAAATACATATTGCACTTTTAATTGGCTCAAATCTCTGATTGGGGGGTAAATACATATTGCACTTTTAATTAGCTCAAATCTCTGATTGAGGGTAAATACATATTACACTTTTAATTGGCTCAACTCTCTGATTGAGGGTAAATACATATTTCACTTTTAACTGGATCAAATCTCTGGTTAGGGGTAAATACATATTTCACTTTTAAGTGGCTCAAATCTCTGACTGAGGGTAAATACTTATTGTGGTTTTAACTGGCTCAAATCTCTGATAGGGGGTAAATACATATTGCGCTTTTAATTGGCTCAAATCTCTGATTTGGGGTAAATACATATTGTGCTTTTAATTGGCTCCAATCTCTGATTGGGGGTAAGTACATATTGCACTTTTAATAGGCTCAAATCTCTGATTAGGGGTAAATACATATTGTGCTTTTAATTGGCTCAAATCTCTGATTGGGGGTAAATACATATTGTGCTTTTAATTGGCTCAAATCTCTAATTGAGAGTTAATACATATTGCACTTTCAATTGGCTAAAATCTCTGATTGGGGGTAAATACATATTGTGCTTTTAATTGGCTCAAATCTCTGATTGGGGTTAAGTACTTATTGTGATTTTAATTGGCTCAAATATCTGATAGGGGGTAAATACATATTGCGCTTTTAATTGGCTCGAATCTCTGGTTGGGGGTAAATACACATTGCGCTTTTAATTGGCTCAAATCTCTGATTGGGAGTAAATACATATTGCACTTTTAGTTGGCTCAAATCTCTGATTGGGGGTAAATACATATTGTACTTTTAATTGGCTCAAATCTCTGATTGGGGGTAAATACATATTTCACTTTTAACTGGATCAAATCTCTGGTTGGGGGTAAATACATATTTCACTTTTAAGTGGCTCAAATCTCTGACTGAGGGTAAATACATATTGTGGTTTTAACTGGCTCAAATCTCTGATAGGGGGTAAATACATATTGCACTTTTAATTGGCTCAAATCTCTGATAGGGGGTAAATACATATTGTGCTTTTAATTGGCTCCAATCTCTGATTGGGGGTAAGTACATATTGCACTTATAATTGGCTCAAATCTCTGATTGGAGGTAAATACATATTGTGCTTTTAACTGGATCAAATCTCTGGTTGGGGGTAAATACATATTTCACTTTTAATTGGCTCAAATCTCTGACTGAGGGTAAATACATATTTGCTTTTAACTGGCTCAAATCTCTGATTGGGGGTAAGTACATATTGTGCTTTTAATTGGCTCAAACCTCTGATTTGTGGTTAATACATTTTGCACTTTTAATTGTCTCAAATCTCTGATTGGGGGTAAATACATATTGCGTGTTTAATTAGCTCAAATCTCTGATTTGTGGTTAATACATTTTGCACTTTTAATTTGCTCAAATCTCTGATTGGGGGTAAATACATAATGCACTTTCAATTGGCTCAAATCTCTGATTGGGAGTAAATACAAACTGTGTTTTTAATTGGCTCAAATGTCTGACTGGGGTAAATACATATTGCACTTTTAATTGGCTCAAATCTCTGAATTGGGGTTAATACATATTGCACTTTTAATTGGCTCAAATCTCTGATTGGGGGTTAATACATATTGCACTTTCAATTGGCTCAAATCTCTGATTGGGAGTAAATACACTGTGTTTTTAATTGGCTCAAATCTCTGATAGGGGTAAATACATATTGCACTTTTAATTGGCTCAAATCTCTGATAGGGGGTAAATACATTTTGCGCTTTTAATTGGCTCAAATCTCTGATTTGGGGTTAATACATATTGCACTTTTAATTGGCTCAAATCTCTGATTGGGGGTTAATACTTATTGCACTTTCAATTGGCTCAAATCTCTGATTGGGAGTTAATACATATTGCACTTTTAATTGGCTCAAATCTCTGATTGGGGGTAAATACACATTGCGCTTTCAATTGGCTCAAATCTCTGATTGGGGGTAAATACATATTGAACTTTTAATTGGCTCAACTCTCTGATTGGCAGTAAATACACATTGCGCTTTTGATTGGCTCAAATCTCTGATTGGGGGTAAATACACATTGCGCTTTCAATTGGCTCAAATCTCTGATTGGGGGTTAATACACATTGCGCTTTCAATTGGCTCAAATCTCTGATTAAGGGTAAATACATATTGCACTTTTAACTGGCTCAAATCTCTGATAGGGGGTTAATACATATTGCACTTTTAATTGGCTCAAATCTCTGATTGGGGGTAAATACACATTGCGCTTTTAATTGCCTCAAATCTCTGATAGGGGGTAAATACATATTGCGCTTTTAATTGGCTGAAATCTCTGATTGTGGGTAAATACGTATTGCACTTTTAATTGGCTCAAATCTCTGATTGGGAGTTAATACATATTGCATTTTCAATTGGCTCAAATCTCTGATTGGGAGTTAATACACTGTGTTTTTGATTGGCTCAAATCTCTGATAGGGGGTAAATACATACTTTGCTTTTATTTGAATCAAATCTCTGATTGGGAGTAAATACACATTGTGCTTTTAATTGGCTCAAATCTCTGATTGCGGGTAAATACACATTGCGCTTTTAATTGGCTCAAATCTCTGATTGGGAGTAATTTCACTGCGTTTTTAATTGGCTCAAATCTCTGATAGGGGGTAAATACATATTGCACTTTTAATTGGCTCAAATCTCTGATAGGGAGTAAATACACTGCATTTTTAATTGGCTCAAATCTCTGATAGGGGGTACATATTGCACTTTCAATTGGCTCAAATCTCTGATTGGGAGTAAATACACTGCGTTTTTAATTGGCTCAAATCTCTGATTGCAGGTAAATACACATTGCGCTTTTAATTGGCTCAAATCTCTGATAGGGAGTAAATACACTGCGTTTTTAATTGGCTCAAATCTCTGATAGGGGGTAAATACATATTGCACTTTTAATTGGCTCAAATCTCTGATAGGGAGTAAATACACTGCGTTTTTAATTGGCTCAAATCTCTGATAGGGGGTTAATACATATTGCACTTTCAATTGGCTCAAATCTCTGATTGGGAGTAAATACACTGCGTTTTTAATTGGCTCAAATCTCTGATTGGGGGTAAATACATATTGCACTTTTAATTGGCTCAAATCTCTGATAGGGAGTAAATACACTGCGTTTTTAATTGGCTCAAATCTCTGAAAGGGGGTTAATACATATTGCACTTTGAATTGGCTCAAATCTCTGATTGGGAGTAAATACACTGCGTTTTTAATTGGCTCAAATCTCTGATAGGGGGTAAATACATATTGCACTTTTAATTGGCTCAAATCTCTGATAGGGGGTAAATACATATTGCGCTTTTAATTGGCGCAAATCTATGATTGGGGGTAAATACATATTGCACTTTTAATTGGCTCAAATCTCTGATTGGGGGTAAATACATATTGCACTTTAATTGGCTCAAATCTCTGATTGGGGGTAAATACATATTGCACTTTTAATTGGCTCAAATCACTGATTGGGAGTAAATACACTGCGTTTTTAATTGGCTCAAATCTCTGATAGGGGGTAAATACATATTGCACTTTTAATTGGCTCAAATCTCTGATAGGGGGTAAATACATATTGCGCTTTTAATTGGCTCAAATCTCTGATTGTGGGTAAATACATATTGCACTTTTAATTGGCTCAAATCTCTGATAGGGGGTAAATACATATTGCACTTTTAATTGGCTCAAATCTCTGATAGGGGGTAAATACATATTGCGCTTTTAATTGGCTCAAATCTCTGATTGTGGGTAAATACATATTGCACTTTTAATTGGCTCAAATCTCTGATAGGGGGTAAATACATATTGCGCTTTTAATTGGCTCAAATCTCTGATTGTGGGTAAATACATATTGCACTTTTAATTGGCTCAAATCTCTGATAGGGGGTTAATACATATTGCACTTTGAATTGGCTCAAATCTCTGATTGGGAGTAAATACACTGCGTTTTTAATTGGCTCAAATCTCTGATAGGGGGTAAATACATATTGCACTTTTAATTGGCTCAAATCTCTGATAGGGGGTAAATACATATTGCGCTTTTAATTGGCTCAAATCTCTGATTGTGGGTAAATACATATTGCACTTTTAATTGGCTCAAATCTCTGATTGGGGGTAAATACATATTGCACTTTTAATTGGCTCAAATCTCTGATTGGGGGGTAAATACACATTGCGCTTTTAATTGGCTCAAATCTCTGATTGTGGGTAAATATATATTGCACTTTTAATTGGCTCAAATCTCTGATTGGGGGTAAATACATATTGCACTTTTAATTGGCTCAAATCTCTGATAGGGGGTTAATACATATTGCACTTTGAATTGGCTCAAATCTCTGATTGGGAGTAAATACACTGCGCTTTTAATTGGCTCAAATCTCTGATAGTGGGTAAATACATATTGCACTTTTAATTGGCTCAAATCTCTGATTGGGGGTAAATACACATTGCGCTTTTAATTGGCTCAAATCTCTGATTGGGGGTAAATACATATTGCATTTTTAATTGGCTCAAATCTCTGATTGGGGTTAATAATATTGCACTTTCAATTGGCTCAAATCTCTGATACAGAGTAAATACACTGCGTTTTTAATTGGCTCAAATCTCTGATAGGGGGTAAATACATATTGCACTTTTAATTGGCTCAAATCTCTGATAGGGGGTAAATACATATTGCGCTTTTAATTGGCTCAAATCTCTGATTGTGGGTAAATACATATTGCACTTTTAATTGGCTCAAATCTCTGATAGGGGGTAAATACATATTGCGCTTTTAATTGGCTCAAATCTCTGATTGTGGGTAAATACATATTGCACTTTTAATTGGCTCAAATCTCTGATAGGGGGTTAATACATATTGCACTTTGAATTGGCTCAAATCTCTGATTGGGAGTAAATACACTGCGTTTTTAATTGGCTCAAATCTCTGATAGGGGGTAAATACATATTGCACTTTTAATTGGCTCAAATCTCTGATAGGGGGTAAATACATATTGCGCTTTTAATTGGCTCAAATCTCTGATTGTGGGTAAATACATATTGCACTTTTAATTGGCTCAAATCTCTGATTGGGGGTAAATACATATTGCACTTTTAATTGGCTCAAATCTCTGATTGGGGGGTAAATACACATTGCGCTTTTAATTGGCTCAAATCTCTGATTGTGGGTAAATATATATTGCACTTTTAATTGGCTCAAATCTCTGATTGGGGGTAAATACATATTGCACTTTTAATTGGCTCAAATCTCTGATAGGGGGTTAATACATATTGCACTTTGAATTGGCTCAAATCTCTGATTGGGAGTAAATACACTGCGCTTTTAATTGGCTCAAATCTCTGATAGTGGGTAAATACATATTGCACTTTTAATTGGCTCAAATCTCTGATTGGGGGTAAATACACATTGCGCTTTTAATTGGCTCAAATCTCTGATTGGGGGTAAATACATATTGCATTTTTAATTGGCTCAAATCTCTGATTGGGGTTAATAATATTGCACTTTCAATTGGCTCAAATCTCTGATACAGAGTAAATACACTGCGTTTTTAATTGGCTCAAATCTCTGATAGGGGGTAAATACATATTGCACTTTTATTTGGCTCAAATCTCTGATAGGGAGTAAATACACTTCGTTTTTTATTGGCTCAAATCTCTGATAGGTTTTTTTCACATATTGCACTTTCAATTGGCTCAAATCTCTGATTGGGAGTAAATACACTGCGTTTTTAATTGGCTCAAATCTCTGATAGGGGGTAAATACATATTGCACTTTTAATTGGCTCAAAATTCTGATAGGGAGTAAATACACTGCGTTTTTAATTGGCTCAGATCTCTGATAGGGGGTTAATACATATTGCACTTTGAATTGGCTCAAATCTCTGATTGGGAGTAAATACACTGCGTTTTTAATTGGCTCAAATCTCTGATAGGGGGTAAATACATATTGCACTTTTAATTGGCTCAAATCTCTGATAGGGGATTAATACATATTGCGCTTTTAATTGGCTTAAATCTCTGATTGTGGGTAAATACATATTGCACTTTTAATTGGCTCAAATCTCTGATAGGGGGTAAATACATATTGCACTTTTAATTGGCTCAAATCTCTGATAGGGGGTATATACATATTGCGCTTTTAATTGGCTCAAATCTCTGATTGTGGGTAAATACATATTGCACTTTTAATTGGCTCAAATCTCTGATTGGGGGTAAATACATATTGCACGTTTAATTGGCTCAAATCTCTGATTGGGGGGTAAATACACATTGCGCTTTTAATTGGTTCAAATCTCTGATTGGGGGTAAATACATATTGCACTTTTAATTGACTCAAATCTCTGATTGTGGGTAAATACACATTGCGCTTTTAATTGGCTCAAATCTCTGATTGGGGGTAAATACATATTGCATTTTTAATTGGCTCAAATCTCTAATTTAGGGTAAATACACATTGCGCTTTTAATTGGCTCAAATCTCTGATTGGGGGTAAATACTCATTGCACTTTTAATTGGCTCAAATCTCTGATTGGGGTAAGTACCTATTGTGCTTTTAATTGGGTCAAGACTCTGATTGGGGGTAAATACATATTGCACTTTTAATTGGCTCAAATCTCTGATTGGGGGTAAATACATATTGCACTTTCAATTGGCTCAACTCTCTGATTGGGGGTAAATACATATTGCACTTTTAATTGGCTCAGATCTCTGATTGGGGGTTAATACATATTGCACTTTTAATTGGCTCAAGACTCTGATTTGGGGTAAGTACCTATTGTGCTTTTAATTGGCTCAAGACTCTGATTGGGGGTAAATACATATTGCGCTTTTAATTGGCTTAAATCTCTGAATGAGGGTAAATATATATATATATATAATACCCCCCTACATACATATAATTGACTGTTCTTTCTTTGAATTAAGACCATTCCATTTATGTGACAAAGGGGTGGTTTGGGGGAAATCGCTGATCCGAAGCCAGGCATTGTAAACCCAGATCAGGCTGATCTGGGTTTACAATGGATGCATAGGCTATTATAGACATGCTTAGCAGGTTAAGGGTTAATGTTTTTTGTAGACATATACATGCGGAAGGATGCAGTATTCGAAATGGTGTTCAACATATGTTCATGCCAAGATAGTATTCAAGAAACCATATGATACCATGGCGGTTGAAAACGAGTATGTTAAATTGAGGATCTACGGTTCTGGATACGACAGCGACACTATAGAAGGTATACTAGGATATTTAAAGTACAAAATACTTGATTAATACTTTGAGTGTCTAGTTTTCGTGCAAGATTTCTGAGTGTACTTTTAAATAATATCTTAGATAGATTTATTTCTGTTTATAACATGATTAAATCACTCAATTAGTGTTGGGAATTGGTTGAAAATTCATGATCAATTATCAAAATGTTTAACCAACCGATGATCGATCATTATTCGATTAAACATGGCTTTCGTATAAGACACCAGTGTAAGCCTTTTTCAGACTATAATGAAGACATTTCAAGTGTTCTGATCATTAAGCAATTTAATCAAATAGACCAGACATTTATTTTAGGTATGCATTGTGATAGGTATGATATTATTACTTGTTGCAAAATTAAAACTTATTTCATTCTCTTGTACATGTTTGCAACAACCGATCATGAAAAATTGTAATCGATTAATCGTAAAAAAGACTTAACTGACCGATGCTCGATCAAATTGATTAATCGGAACAGCACTACATGCAATGTACCCATCCTTTAAAAATAGTTATAAATCTCATTTTTGGTGTCATCTGCGTAGCATTGCAGACACTTAGGGATCACTTTGTCCGTCGTCCGTCACACTAACCTGCAACCTAACCTTGCCCATAACTTGAAAAGTATTTGACCTATGTCATGTTCATGAAACTTCGCACACATCTTCATCTTAACTCAAGGAATGTTGTTATATATGTCCAATAACCCCGACACATTTTGACAGAGTTATGCCCCCTTTCATAAAACCTAACCAAGCTTTTAACTGGTCATAACTTAAGAAGTATTTGACCTATATTCATGAAACTTCACACACATATCCATCTTACCACACAGAATAGTGTTACTCATGACCATTAACTCTGACTCATTTCAGCAGAGTTATGCCCCTTTTCATTAAACTTTAACCGGCAACCTAACCAAGCTCATGACTGACCATAACTTGAAAAGTATGGGACCTATGTTCATGAAACTTCACACACATCTTCGTCTTAACCAAAGGAATGTCGTTACACATGTCCAATAATTCTGACTTCCATTTTAACAGAATTATACTCCTTTTGTTAAAACTTTAACCTGCAACCTAACCTAGCTCATAACTTCGCAAAATATTAACCTATGGTCATGAAATGTTACACAAATATACTTCCTTATCAATTATCCAGTGAACATTTATGCCTCTTTTCATAAACTTTAACACTTTAAAAAAATGCTCCATAAATCATGAAGGATTGCACCCCCTGTCTTCAAACTGTATAGTTAGATTGTACTTGCTGAAATAAGCACAAGGCAGGCAACATACTTTAGTGTTCCATGGAACACCCTTCTTGTAATAGTAGTTAGGTAAAAAAATTAGTTATCCGAATGTGTACTACTTCATTCCAGTTATATAAAAAAAGAATTAAACCTTTAAATCGGGATCGAGCATGATCGTTATTATAAACTTTTACCAATATTTGTTAACCGATTCCAAATTTGCTTCAGACCTCCATGATTGGGCTTTGAGCACGGTATATGTAATCATCGGTATTGTGGTCGGTGTGATTGTCCTGGTGATAGCTGTCATCGTCATCACCGTCGTTTGTTGTTGCATGCGGAGGAGGAGGACGGCTGGCACTGTGTACCACAACCAACAGCCAGCGATGCAGATGGGTCAGTTGCAAGGTAAGCAGTTGTAGGATGAATGCCATGGTGAATACTGCCAATCAGTTGGTTGCAAAGGTAAGCAACTTCTAGGTTGGTTGCCAGGGTGAATACTGTCATTCAGTTTATTGCCAAGGTAAGCAGTTTCAAGGTTGGTTGCCAATGTGAATATTGTTATTCAATTGATTGCCAATGTAAGCAATGTCTAGGTTGGTTGGCAGGGTGAATACTTATATTCATTTGGTTGCCATTGTATTTTCTAGGTTGGTTGCCAAGGTGAAAACGTATGTTCATTTGGTTGCCAATGTCAGCAGTGTCTAGGTTGGTTGCCAGGGTGAATACTGTTATTCATTTGGTTACCAAGGTAAACAGTTTCTAGGTTGGTTGCCATTGTGACTACTTTCATTCAGTTGGTTGCCAAGGTAAGCAGTTTCTAGGTTGGTTGCCAATGTGGATACTGTCATTTAATTGGTTGCCGAGGTAAGCAGTTTCTAGGTTGGTTGCCAAGGTGAATACTGTCATTCATTTGGTTGTGAAGGTAAAGAGTGTCTAGATTGGTTGCCATAGTGAATACTGTTACTCATTTTGTTGCCAAGATAAGCAGTTTCTGTGTTGGTTGCCAGGGTGAATACTGTCATTCAGCTGGTTGAGAAGGTAACCTGCGTCTAGATTGGTTGCCAAGGTGAATACTGTTATTCAAATGGTTGCCAAAGTAAGCAGTTTCTAGGTTGATTGCCAGAGTGAATATTGCCATTTAGTTGGTGGCCAAGGTGACAAACTAAAATCTGGTTGATAGTTGGTGTAAATAATGCAAGTTGGTGGGTAATCTATGTAAATCCTGTAGATCAGTTGGTCAATACTTTCAATCTTAAAGAGACCAGAGACGATCTGGAAGAATAATGGGTGTCAATCCAAACACGAGTAAAACCATCATTATGTGTTTCAGTTGCATATTCAGTGTACATATGCACTAAAGTAGGCCCCATAAAAATAATGAATCTATTTATTGTTTATGAAATAGTTTGGTCAGGAAAACTTGACAACTAGAGTATTTTTCAGTGCATTTATCATTAATATTAATTCATATGATGCTTTAAGGCTATAATAACTTTTTGTTTTGTGATCTAACTACACTGTGATCTAACTACACTGTTATTTAATAAGATGTACAACTGGTAGCAGTATGAACCAATTTGAATTAATATTGATAATTTAGCAACGAGAGTACATAAATTGTCGTGTTTCCAGATTTTCATAAATAATAATTCAACCAAACCTAATATACGACATATTTGATGCATGTGCACATAGCCTATAAAACTGAAGCACATTATGACTGTTATCTCTTGTATTTGTATTGGCACCAACTACTCTTCCAGATTGCGTCCATTCCCTTTAATATAGTTTTAGTAGATATAGGAGTAATACACTGTTAATTGTTCAGACTTAAAATAATACCCTTTGTGTTTTGTTCACTTTAGGATCTTACCCAACACAGGGACCCATCAGCGTTGTTCCAGGTGGGTACTACACTCCACCACAGCAGGCCGGTTACCAGCCTCCACCTCAAGGATACAACCCTCCTCAACAGTTGTCTGCTGTTGGAACTGGTTACCCTTCAACACCACAACAGAACTTTGCTGGGTACCAGCCTACATCAGACACAAAAGCCACAGGTAAGTTTGTTTGCGGGTGTTCAATTACTTAGAATTATTTTGACCCAGTATCTAAGGTACTGCTTGACCTCTCTCATTATAAAACATTGTTTGTATGATCCAGTTGGTGGTGCGCAGACTGATGTCCATTGTTTTTTTAGGTTATCAGTTTAATATTCAAGGTCACACTAAACTTAAAGTTTCCCTTGATAATTTTCATAACATACAAAGTTATACATAATATACATATTTTATTTAACTTTGTGTTGTTGTGTTTCCTTTGAGGTTGCTTTTTAGAACCTATTTCAATATCAGGTCACTCAGTTAAAGGTCAAGGTCATACTTAAACTTTATCTTTCAAGTGACGTCTGCATAATATGTCAAGTGCTACATGGCTTACCTTTACAAACCCTTACGAGTCATTATACTTGGTCAACAGCTACATCTACTCCTCCATCATTTCACCTTCAGTTTCTATAATATCCCCACTATCTTCCTCATCAGATTATTGTCAAAAGATGTCCATACTAGGTCTCTCCTGTATTTTCTAGAGGCAAAAACTTCAGTTTCTTCAAGCATAGTTATTTTGAGTACCGTTCTTCTTTATATATATATATATTGTAGATCTCTTTGTAAAATATTTCAAATACTAGTAATAATATCATATCCATAATTCCGGCTTCAGCAGGCTTCTACATGATATTGATGTCAGAGTAATTCCATTCCATTTCAGCTCCACCAGGTGGCTCTGACATTCCCATGCAGAAGATGGAACAACCTCCAGCATATAATAGCAACTGATCTGCCACCGGAATTTAGCGACTGATCTATCACCACATCTTAGCAGCTGATCTAAAACCATATCTTAGAAACTGATCTGCAACTCTATCCTAGCAACTGATCTGAAACTGTATCCTAGCAACTGATCTGCAACTGTATCCTAGTAACTGATCTGAATATGTATCCTAGCAACTGATTTGCCACCAGACCTTAGCAGCTGATCTAACACCATATGTTAGCAACTGATCTGCCACTGTATCCTAGCAACTGGTCTGAAACTGTATCCTAGCAACTGATCTGCCACTGTATCATAGCAAATACTATAATTAGTGATGTAAGACACTATTCAATCAATCAATCAATCAATCAGTCAGTCCCCCACGAAAACCCTGATATACCTCCTTCAAGGTCAGCATGAACGGTAGCAGCAATCACTCGAACGTTATTTCTTGAAACGAAGCAAAAAAGAAACGCAATTCGGGAATTTCCACTATATATTGTATGTACTGCACACTTAATTCCACATAATATTCCAAAGAAACCCCAAGATATTTTGTTAAAAAAAAATGTTGCAGTTAGAGAAAGGACACAACTGTGATACTGTAGATGTTTCAATCACAGTACACTTTGTAACAAGAAATTCATAAATGTTGAAGTTCCCCTTTGAAAAATTGAGCCATTTCAGTACTGTATTTAACGTAAAGAGTTGGCAAATTTTACATCCTAAGTTTGCTCACATGCTTGAGCCAAACGCGTACTCTGTCACTAATGAAACTTTGAAGGAATACAATTTGCTGTGTTATGTGTTGTTTTAGTATTTTTTTTCCAAAAGGAACGGTCTTACGTAGCCATGTAGATTAAATGAAAAAATGAAATGAAATAGGACAAACAAAATGAGTTGTGCATGTGTTGTTATTTCTTGTTGTGAAACATTGTTTGTTTATTTGTGGTCTTTATTGTTAATTATTGACGCAAAACTATTTCTTGTCTATTTAGTATTTATTGCTGGTGATTTTGTTGTTAACTTTTAAAATGTGATATTTATCGTTTCAAACAAATTGTTTTTCTGTTTGGCATTTTATATATTATTGTATTGTATTTACGCAAAACCCCTTTTATGGATGTTTACTATTTATAGAGGTTCTATTCATTCCGTTTAAGCATAGTCGTACCCTTCAGCATAATATTGCTTCTTTGGAAATAGGAGTTGAGTCCATATAAAATATATAGTGCGGTAACTCCTTTTATCTCTTAGGTAAATCATAAGCGCCTAACATCTAAAAGTGGATTGAAAATGTCCTTGCCTGAAATGTTGCGTTTAGGGTTATGGATATTATTTATTACACGGCCAGGTGCATGGGCATAATCCAAAAGTTTGAAATCATTTTACCATGAGTCAGCAGGTTATAGCAAATGGTATGTCTTGGCATTCAACCAATCGAATGCAGAGGATATTAAACAAATGAGGGAAGCCCCATGTATTTCATGGCCGGTAAAGGGGACCATGAATAAAAGGCGATTTATTGTGATCTAACAGCTGGAGTTTTAGTAACTGCTCTCCAGCCGTTGTTAGGTTTCTGGATAGAAGCCTCATATTTTTATCTCGATGTAAAAGAGGCTTGGATCTAGAAAGTTCATATCTGTCTCGGTGCCATATAACTTTTACTGTGTTGGGGTGCAGAAAAACCCCATTCAATTCTACAGAAACAGTTATAATTACACTGAAAGAGGTGGTGCCATAGCCTAGTGGCTAGCATGCTGGCTTATTGATCCAATGGTCAATAGTTTGACACTCCAACTGGGCGTATTGTGGATCAAACTTCTGATATAATTTAATATATAGTATATAATAATTTATCTCAGAAGTTTGATAACTGGAGCCATCCAAGGAAAATTAGAGAGATAGCAAGAAGAAAAATTAAAATAAAAGTATATTTCCTTAATTTCAATGTTAATGAAGGGTGGGCCTGCAGTGTTCCTTCCTGTTGGTGCCATATAACCTTTTTGTGTTGGTGAGCCATAAAGCCAAATTCAATTCAGTCATTTGTGCAAGACCAAAACCTGATACAAAATTACTCGTCACCATGATACCTAAGTCCCAGACCCCACCAACAATCATTATCATCAAGCACTACGCACACAAGGTTCACAGACTCCACGCTATAATGTGCCTTAAATAGATGTAGGGATAATAAACCATAGCTAGACACATTTTATGCCTATATTTATACATGTTACCTGGATTGTTAGATAAACCTATATATTTTAACATACCGGTAAAGATAGCAACTTGAATTATATATTTATATTTATATATTTAGATAGCTGTTTTAGCCAGTGATGTCCCTTGTATACTGTTAACTTCATTTCACATTTTTTTATATTTAAAGGTACACACGGCAATATTGAAGTTCTATCAAGCATTAGATTCCAGTATCATATTGACTTTAAACCTGCTTGCATATAATTAAAACAAAACTGTCTTAGTCTACAATAGATTTAACATGATTCTGTCTTAATCTACTATAGATTTAACATACGATTCTGTCTTAATCTACCATAGATTTAAAAAACTATTCTGTCTTAATCTACCATAGATTTAAATAACTATTCTGTCTTAATCTACCATAGATTTAGCATACTATTCTGCCTTAATCTGCCATAGATTTAACATACTATTCTGCCTGAATCTACCATATATTTAACAAATTATTCTGTCTTAATCTACCATAGATTTAACAAACTATTCTGTCTTAATCTACCATAGATTTAACAAACTATTCTGTCTTAGATTTAACAAACTATTCTGTCTTAATCTACTATAGATTTAACAAACTATTCTGTCTTAATCTACCATAGATTTAACATACTATTCTGCCTTAATCTACCATAGATTTAACATATGATTCTCTCTTATTCTACCATAGATCTAACAAACTATTCTGTCTTAATCTACCATAGATTTAACATATGATTATGTCTTAATCTACCATAGATTTAACAAACTATTCTGTCTTAATCTACCATATATTTAACAAACTATTCTGTCTTAATCTACCATAGATTTAAGAAACTATTCTGTCTTAATCTACCATATATTTAACAAACTATTCTGTCTTAATCTACCATAGATTTAACATACAATTCTGTCTTAATCTGCCTTAAATTTAATGTACTATTCTGTCTTAATCTACCATAGATTTAACATACTATTCTGTCTTAATCTACCATATATTTAACATACTGTATGTTCTGTCTTAATCTACCATATATTTAACATACTATTCTGTCTTAATCTACCATAGATTTAACATACTATTCTGTCTTAATCTACCATAGATTTAACACACTATTCTGTCTTAATCTACCATAGATTTAACAAACTATTCTGTCTTAATCTACCATAGATTTAACATACTATTCTGTCTTAATTTACCATAGATTTAACATACTATTCTGTCTTAATCTACCATAGATTTAACATACTATTCTGTCTTAATCTACCATATATTTAACAAACTATTCTGTCTTAATCTACCATAGATTTAACATACTATTCTGTCTTAATCTACCATAGATTTAACACACTATTCTGTCTTAATCTACCATAGATTTAACAAACTATTCTGTCTTAATCTACCATAGATTTAACATACTATTCTGTCTTAATTTACCATAGATTTAACATACTATTCTGTCTTAATCTACCATAGATTTAACATACTATTCTGTCTTAATCTACCATATATTTAACAAACTATTCTGTCTTAATCTACCATAGATTTAACATACTATTCTGTCTTAATCTACCATAGATTTAACATATTATTGGTGCAATATTATCAACCATTAGTTAATATATAAAAACAATTTGCTTTATACTATTCTAATAATTAATATTAATGATTGAACAAATGCAAGTTATGGAGAAAAACTAAGGGGATGCAGCGAGTTTTTAAAAAATCAAGATTGCCGTGTATCTCAATAACATGTGACATTGGATGACATATTTAATTGTATTGTATATGTTTAATTGTAGTATCACTAATGACTCCTCTTTTTTTGTGGGTCCTGGGATCCAGTTGGCAGGGATCAAAGAAATAGTCAACTGTCATCCCAACAAGGAAAGAACTCTCCCAAATGGGAAACAGAAACTGAATACCATGGTACTGAATTGATTGGGGATCAGGACCATGGTGTTCATTTCCAGGAGTCATCTTCATCTCCAGTATTGTCATGTTTATACACCGTTGATGGGCATTTGTTGATTTACATATATACATAGTTTATATTACTACCATGTCATCCATTATTTGTGAATAGTTTTATCTTCATGTATTTACATTAATTTTTAATAACTACTTCATTTCTTCATCTTTCATCAGTTTTTGCGCACAATATGACTTATTTATGTGTCGATGTGCCGTAAAATACCATTCATTCATTGATGTTTTGCATATCACCATTCCCCATTCCAACCCAATATGAGATAAGCTGTTGAAGGGTTGTAAAACACCATTCTAATGCAAATATTATGCAACACGTTGCTCCATTGGCTAACGTCTCAAATTTGCAGCCGTAAAACCCCCAATTTACCGTCTAAAAAATATGTGACGTCACATGACGTTGATACAAACGATGTCATTGGATGATGTCAACAAAATGCTGGCATCCGTGAATTTTAGTTTTCATAGAAAAACAAGTGTGTATATACGTTTTCAATTTATATTTGTAGCATTTGAATGGAAAAGTATTAGAATCGAGATAACCATGCTGGGATGGTATGTGGGTGGTTTTACGGTCTACAAATTACGTTTTACGGCACCGCTACCGCTCGCCATAAAACAAAATTTCAGAACGTAAAACCACTCACATACCGTCCCTGATTGAAAATCTTAGCATGCTTATCTCTTAATTCTTCCTACATTCCTCGTGATGTAATTGGATAAAGTAACTGCAGTCACATGAAATGTAATGGAAAACAAGCACTTCAATTGGCTTATAACAGCACATGTGACCATTTTAAATTTCATTCACAATTATACATCTGTCATTCACAAAAAACATAAAAAACAGGGTGTATTTGTTCAGATTACCATGGTTGCAGTTATGTTTGCAGTTATAAGTGTGAATTTATTTTCATTATATTAGTTCATGGAAAATAACTGAATTATGTTAGATTGTGTGATTAGACAATTGCAGTTTTCAACTGATAGCAGGTATATTACATTAAACCCTATCTCGCCATCAACAGGCACATTTTACAACAGATGTACAACGTTTCTAAACTACTAACAATGAGGTATATATATAACTTACACATGTGGAGCTTCGAATTAAGAGTTACCAACTCATAATTCATTTACCGCATATTCAACAGTCACAGGTATTTTAAGAACCTGTGAGTAAACCTATATATTTTTTATTGTCACATGTACATTATTATATGACTTGAACACCTGGAAAGAGTTTTGATAAACATTTTTGTAGTTTAGTTTTTGCCGTTATTTGGCGGGTTATTTTCTTTAATTGATCTTAAATTTAACCCGGGGCTAGAGGGCGTGAGCGGTAGCTAGCATATTTCACTACCGTTCATGAACAGTCTCAATCAAACCGAGACTGCAGTATTTTGTATGTGTCATGTTCGGCCATTTCCAAAGGTCCATTATCATACTCTTTTATGCTAATTTCGTATGAAATGAAAAAATATGAAATTCATTGAAAATGTTTAGGGTTTTACTTGCTTAGGCTTGTTAAATATAAAAAAGATTCAACTTGTTTCATACTTAGTAGGTATATGAAATGTATATGAAACAAACACTCATCTTCTGTGTTCTTTTGTTGATATTGTTTCAAAACTTCAAGAATCAGGCCTTACATTCACCAACCATTCTTGAGAATATTCTTAAGACTTCAGTTCAAGTATGCAAAATTCAATCACAAACAGTTCAAAGCCCCGTGTGGTTCTCGGGGGGCCCTGTTTGGTCACGAGGCAAAGAATAGGGCCACTGCAGATCCCTTTGGAGGGAAAGACAGAGGGGTAGAATCCCCCCAAATTCATGTTCATTTTATCATTTTTTGTTCATGTTCATTAAAGGTCTTCATCATGATCCCTGCATTGTTTCAGGTGCTATCTTGCTCACATCAAAAGAGCAGTGGCAGAAAAACAAGAACGTGGCTCCAGCGTAAATGGAGTTTCTACGATAGAATTTGCAGCAACTCTGCAGTTCAGGGTGAGAAGGTTCTAGGCCCATTTTCCATATTTTATCTCAATGTACATGGAAGATGAGCCTGGCATGTTCATGCCTGTTAGGCGCCATATAACCTTTTCATGTGTTGGTGCGCCTTAAAACCCCAATTCAATTCATTCAAATTTAATAAATACACAGAATGTTATACATGAGTGTTTTAAGATATGAATTGAATAACTTTTCAATTATGTCATTTACTAAATAAATGGCCAATTCAATTCATATTTCTATAAGTTTAAGGTATAAACATTCAAACAAGCTACTATGTATAAATATAAAAACTACGAATAAATAGCAACTTCATACGATTGTTTATCTTGAAGTTCATGAGAATATTTGTGAACGAAATTTGAGTACTTGAGCTCAGGTCTAAGAATAGTTTGAAGAAAGGTTGGTGAATTCCAGGCCCGGTACTGTGATCGTTTATTTATGTTTTAGCTCTACTGATCAAAGGTCAGAAGAGTATTTGTGTTTTGGCTTTACAGATCAAAGGCCAGAAGAGCTTATGCGATGGAAATTTGTCTGACGTCAGACCGTCCGTTAGCAGAGATCTTCTCTGAACCCTCTTGGGCCAATGTTAACCATATTTACATGGATGCTGTTTGACCAGTAGGTTGAAACTTTATACAAAGTAGGTTGATCTGCCATCCAAGATTGCTGCTATTGCTAAAAATAGCTGAATTTTTAAAACATCTCTTGAAGACCCGATAGACCAATTTAGAAATTTTTTATTAAAAAATGATGGACTATCATTTTTTTTCAGATGAAATACACAGGGGGATAAATTACCAGAAATTATCATTATATCATAGAATATCATTAAGTCATTAAGTCCCTGGGGTGTAAAAATGGCCCTGCCTAGTGAATTCCTTATACATTTAGTGCAACAGTTTGTAAATATTATGACAGGTGAATACATTCTCGGTAAATGCTTTATAGCCAGTTACATTTATATTGGGGCAAAGCATCTAACTGACATATAGAATCTTTAAATTGTGTAAAAATATGAAGTCTTGATTATTAATTATTATTAAAGGCTCTTGATCCTTTTGTTTCAATTCTGCATCGTGTGGGGCATCCATGGCCAAGTGGTCAGTATTCAATTTTCCATCATTAGACTACTCCGAGCAACATGAAATCTACTAAGGTAGAATATTGCATTCGTCTTAATATTGTACATTCAACTCGTTTGGTGACATTTACTATCAGGTGAGGGTTTCGGGCAGTTTTAGGCCCTGGCCTCTTGTATTTCATATTTCTGATCCTCTAACGAGGCAGGTGAAATGGCGAATACACGTAATGTAACTTCCTATTAGCTACTATATTAGAGACATGTTAACTAGTAGAGCATCAGATGGTCCCCTTGGGACTCTTGTTTTTGATCAATTTGTACTTGTCATCAGTTTGCATAATAATTATTATTGTAAATCCTTTGTTTACAATATTTTACTCAAGAGTTTACATGCCAAGTCATATTTTTTGATATGTTATATTTGCATTTGTAAAGTTAAAGGTTATATTATATGATATTATTTTACAGTATACATATCTATTAGTATCTATCGAGTTCTTATTTAGTTTCAATAGAAGATTCTGTTGAGTTTTAAATCATTTTATGAATCAATACTTTCATATAAACAAGCTTGCAAAACATAAAATGCCTATTGTTTGGTTTTTTTGGACTTCTTAGACAAAATTCCACTAGTACCTAATTAAATACTTTTCAAAATCGGTTGAGAAACAAATATTTCACATGCAAAAGTTGTTTTTGATTGGAACTTTTAAATGCAAAATTGTGCTGCATCAAATATTTGTTGTTGTTTTTTTAAATTTCTATCCAAAATGAGTTTAATGTGTTGAATAAATGTAAATTAAAAGACTCTGAAATTTTTTATAGCAAAATATTAAGGCTAACTCTAGTTATTTGAGATTATTTGATTTTCTGCTGTCCCATCAGCAAGGAATTTACATGGAAAAAGCCCCACCAAAATAACGTTTTGGCTGTAAAATATTGATTTCTCAACCGATTTTCAAAACTTAAGATAGTTTCATTTACCACTGAAAATGCCAGTTCCAATGATATATACTGAACCAAACAGCTAACGCACCAGTAGACAATACCTTTAATATCTCAATAATAAATGCAGGTTTGACTGTAGCTTTTTATACATTCTCATATCTCAGACAATGGTCCCCTCCATCTAAACCTTTGATAAAACCTGGCAATAAACAGTTCTGGGAATGAGCAGTATAATATAAAAATTGAAAAAAGGACACTACATTTCATGTCTTTATGGAATAAAAAAATCTGACTGTTTTATACAAACATGTAAACCTGCTTATTTGAGAACATGTCAGTTTAGCAATGATTTTCTGCATTTCTGTGTGTGATATATATACGTGTATATATAGACATAATGTGTGCTAAATTTTATTAGTTTGCTTTATCACCTTTTTCCTTGAACAAATATGTTGTGGTTTTATATCCTGTAACAATTTCATGTATACGTGATGGTGTGACCCCCATGACTCCTTGCAGCCAGAATACTACATAAATAAAACTGGCAACTGGCAACTGGCATGCTAAACAAAACCTTAATTGTCTGAGCATCCTGCAAAGGAAAACGGGTGCAGATTCGACCTCCAGCGTACCGTATCAGCAGTGTGCCGAAAGGGTCAGCTTGTGGAATGCTCTCCAACATTGGCCCAAATCTGCCGTACCAAAAGTCTGGGGTTACACCCCTCATATGTGGTACTTTATAAACTACAGTACCTAGTTTGTTTTGTAAGTGAGAAAGTGTCGATTCTTACGGATGGCGGGAGGTGTACAGTACTGGTTCTACCCAGGAAAAATGGGTGCTCTGCCTCCACCAAAAAAAAATCGACCGTCGTATATAACCTTGTGTTGAAAATGACGTAAAACATCATACAAAACAAAACCTAGTTATCTACACTAAACATAAGTGATAGCATCTCCGTGGAAGGGATAGTACAAATGCTGCATGTACAACGTTCTCGCCTCTCACCACTGCGGGTTGGAATCCCACTGGGAGCTTAACTTGTCAAGAGAGAAAGTGTCGATTCTTATGGATGGTGGGAGGTATACAGTACTGGTTCTACCCAGGGAAATTGGGGTGGTCTGCCTCTACCACAAAAAAATTGACCATCATATATCGCATAACATGTGCTAAAAATGATGGAAAACACCATTCAACCAACAATTATATTTTGTGTTTAGTGTAGAGTTACTAATAGACAATGTACTATAGGTAAGAGTTGTTTATAACAAAATCATTTCTTAACAAAATGTGTCGCCTACTTAGAACATTCCCATTTACAAGATATCTGAATATTTCATTAAAACTGATGGAAGAGTCAAACAATTTTGAGAAATATATTTTTATAACATCATGAACATGACCCTTAAAATAATAATATTTCCTTTTCATCAATATTTACCTGTGTTTCTAATTGGTAGTGTGGATGTTTTACAACCAATGATTGTAGTGTTAGATTTGTGAATTTTATTGGATTTAGAACCAAATTTTCATTTATCCCTTTAAGGAGATTTAAATGTCTTGGCAATTTCTTTTTAAACTTGCGACATCCGATGGCTTTTATAACCCCGCTTTCACAAAGTGAAGTGGGTGCTATTTAGGAATCACGCTGTCCGTAAGGTCCCGTCGCGTAATACATGTTTGTCCCGTTACATCCCTTCCTGTAAGACTCATTTTTAGCTCTACAGCAGAGTTTATGGGATGACGAGTTGTCCGTCGGTCGTCCGTCCGTTGTCCGTTAAGTTTTGACTTGTGAACACTCTAGGACCTTCATTTATTATTTGATCTTTACCAAACTTGTACAGATTGTTAATATCAATGAAAGCTCGGGCAAGTTTGAAATCCAGCCAAATCGGATCCGTAACACTGGAGTTACGGCCCTTGTTTTTTTCTGAAAAATGCCATTTTCTGACTTGTGAACACTCTAGCACCTTCATTTATTATTTGATCTTTACCAAACTTGCACAGAGTGTTTATATCAATAAAAGCTTTGACAAGTTCGAAAACCAGATATATTGGATCAGTAACATCAGAGTTATGGCCCTTGTTTTTTTCTGAAAAATGCCATTTTCTGCCTTGTCAACACTCGAGCACCTTCATTTATTATTTTATCGGTACCAAACTTGCACAGGTTGTATATAGCAATGAATTCTTGGGGGAGTTCGAAAAATAGCCATATCAGACCATTTATTCCCTTGTTGTACTAAAATACGCCATTTTCTGCTTTGTGAGCACCAGCACCTTCATTTATTATTTGATCTTTACACCAAACTTGCACAGATCATTAATATCGATGAAAGCTCGGGCAAGTTCGAAAACCAGCTAAGTTGGGTCAGTATCACCAGAGTTATGGCCCTTGTTTTTTTCTGAAAAATGCCATTTTCTGCCTTGTGAATACTCTAGCAACTTCATTTTGTATTCGATCTTTCCCAAACTTGGCCAGATTGTTGATATTAATGAAAGCTCTAACAAGTTTGAGAACCAGGCAGATCGATCAAGTAACACCGAGTTATGGCCCTTTTCCAATATTTGGTAATGCACACTCCAAACTCAAAGGGTCATGGGTTCAAATCTCAATGGAGGCATATATTTATTTTTTTCCGTAGGAAACCTTGTTTTATGGGATTAATTGTTTTAAATGTTTTTTGTTTTGTTTTTTATTTTTTGTTTTGTATTTTTCTTAAATTCTTTTTTGTTTTGGTTAATTATTAAAAAAAAAAAGAAAAAAAAATTCTCGTTGGAGGGAAAGACAGAGGGGTAGAACCACCCAAATTAAATTCATGTTCATTTTATCATTTTTTTGTTCATGCACGTTAAAGGTCTTCATCATTGTTTCAGGTGCCTGATAATCTTGCTCATATCACTAGAGCAGTGGCAAAACAATAACGCGGCTCCAGCGTAAATGGAGTGTCTACAATAGAATTTGCAGCAACTCTGCAGTTGAAATATTTTATCTCGATGTACATGGAGGATGAGCCTGGCATGTTTATTCCTGTTAGGCGCCATATAACCTTTCACGTGTTTGTGTGCCTTAAAACCCCAGTTCAATTCAATTCAGTTAAAAAAATATATGTATATTTTTCCCTTGTTGGATCAGTTTTACATAGAGTTATAGGGAAGAACTTCAAAAATCTTCTTCTGAAACTACAAGAGATAAAGGTTTAATACTTTTTATTTAAATATCAGCTTTTGGATCCTCTACCAAGTTTGTTCAAATGGTGAACCTGGGGTCAAATTTGGGCCGCGCCCCGGAGGTAGCCAGTAGAGCGATACAGGCCCTCTTGGGCCTCTTGTTATTACTTCCCTCAAACAGGTTTAAATGGGGTTTTCCAAACTTCATATACACATAACAACTGATGAAAAAGCGGGATATCCATTCCCTTCAGTGGTGGTTCTAGTTGTACATAACTTGCTTATTTAAGCTTCCATCGATTTCAATGACAATCATTGGTAATAATTATAATAAATTATAATAACATTATTATTATTTTGTCCCCTTTTGTGATATATTGAATAAAAGGGACTTGAGGCGATCTAGAAGAGTGATTGGTGTCGATCCAAATACAAAATAAGCAACATATTGTCCTTTAGATTCGTATGAAATGTACATATGCATTAAATTAAGTCTCATGGTGCAGTATGGTTAATTATTTTTGATGAAAATGGATGGTGAAGAAAGCTGGAGGACTCCGATGCATTTTATATATTACTAAATCATAGATATTAATCTAAATGGGGATTATTTTACTAACAGTTGTACATATAATTTAATAAAGTATAATTCTAACATAAAACATGAACTTTTATAAAAGCCTTTATGGAGGATTTACTATTAAAAATGAAAGGCCACCGTTTTTGGTGTATACATGTAATGCTTCCATATCACCTCAAGTCCCTTTAAAATGTTTGATTTTCTATTTGTTGTTGTTACAAGATGAATTTGATATTAATGCAGTACTGGTATAGTCTACTTTGTTAAATATAATGTTTTGTATAAACAACTGTGTTGTGTGGTTTATCTGCTCCAGTTAATGTCAAGTTCACTTGTTTACTTAATTTGGAAAATGGTTACTCACCAGATTGAAGGTCGTAAACAAGGATTGCCATTGCACCACATGCAGAATTACACAAATACTACCAACTATCCATCCATTCATCAATCCATCAATCCAGCTAGCTAGCTAGTCATCCAACCAAACAAACGCCCGGCTGCCCACCCGTCTGCCCGCCCCCCTGTCCGTCCGTCCATCCATTCAACCAAGAATCCATCCATCCATCCATCCATCCATCCATCCATCCATCCATCCATCCATCCATCCATCCATCCATCCATCCATCCATCCATCCATCCATCCATCCATCCATTCAAATAACAATCCATTCAACCATCCATCCATCCATCTATGAAACGATCCTGCTAGCTAGTCTTCCATTCATTCAACCAACCATCCATCCATTAATCCAGCTAGCCATGCATGCATAAATCTACCCATCATTCCGCTCAACTAAACATCCACCCAACTAATATCCATCCATCCATCCACCCAACCAAATATCTATACATACTAAAATGTTCAGACAGTCCACTATGACTGAGAAACTAATGTTCAGACAGTTCACTATGATCTAGAAACAAACATTCAGACTGTTCACTATGATCGAGAAACAAATGTTCAGACAGTCCATTATGATCGAGTAACAAATGTTCAGACAGTCCACTATGATTGATAAACAAATGTTCAGACAGTTAACTATGATCGAGAAACAAATGTTCAGACAGTTCACTATGATCGAGAAACAAATGTTCAGACAGTTCACGATGATTGAGAAACAAATGTTCAGACAGTCCATTATGATCGAGTAACAAATGTTCAGACAGTCCACTATGATTGATAAACAAATGTTCAGACAGTTAACTATGATCGAGAAACAAATGTTCAGACGGTTCACTATGATCGAGAAACAAATGTTCAGACAGTTCACGATGATTGAGAAACAAATGTTCAGTCCATTATGATCGAGAAACAAATGTTCAGACAGTCCATTATGATTGAGAAACAAATGTTCAGACTACACTATGATTGAAAAACAAATGTTCAGACTGTCCACTATGATCGAAAAACAAATGTTCAGACAGTTCACTATGATGAAAAAACAAATGTTGAGACAGTTCACTATGATTGAGAAACAAATGTTCAGATTACACTATGATTGAGAAACAAATGTTCAGACTGTCCACTATGATCGAAAAACAAATGTTCAGACAGTTCACTATGATGAAAAAACAAATGTTCAGAAAGTTCACTATGATTGAGAAACAAATGTTCAGATTACACTATGATTGAGAAACAAATGTTCAGACTGTCCACTATGATCGACAAACAAATGTTCAGACAGTTCACTATGATTGAGAAACAAATGTTCAGATTACACTATGATTGAGAAACAAATGTTCAGACAGTCCATTATGATCGAGTAACAAATGTTCAGTCAGTTACTATGATGGAGAAACAAATGTTCAGACAGTTCACTATGATTGAGAAACAAATGTTCAGACTACACTATGATTGAGAAACAAATGTTCACTGTCCACTATGATCGAGAAACAAATGTTCAGACAGTTCACTGTGATCGAGTAACAAATGTTCAGACAGTACACTATGATCGAGAAACGAACGTTCAGACTGTACACTATGATCAATAAACAAATGTTCAGACAGTCCACTATGATCTAGAAACGAACGTTTAGACTGTACACTATGATCAATAAACAAATGTTCAGACAGTCCACTATGATCTAGAAATGAACGTTCAGACTGTACACAATGATCAATAAACAAATGTTTAGACAGTCCACTATGATCTAGAAACAAACGTTCAGACTGTACACTATGATCAATAAACAAATGTTCAGACAGTCCACTATGATCTAGAAACGAACGTTCAGACTACACTATGATCAATCAACAAATGTTCAGACTGTCCACTATGATCTAGAAACGAACGTTCAGACTGTACACTATGATCAATAAACAAATGTTCAGACAGTCCATTATGATCTAGAAACGAACGTTCAGACTGTACATAAAGATCAATAAACAAATGTTCAAACAGACCACTATGATTTAGAAACGAACGTTCAGACTGTACACTATGATCTAGAAACACATGTTCAGGCTGTGCACTATGATGGAGAAACAAATGTTCAGACTACACTATGATTGAGAAACAAATGTTCAGACTGTCCACTATGATCTAGAAACGAACGTTCAGACTGTACATAAAGATCAATAAACAAATGTTCAAACAGACCACTATGATCTAGAAACAAACGTTCAGACTGTCCACTATGATCTAGAAACACATGTTCAGACAGTCCACTATGACTGAGAAACAAATGTTCAGATAGTTCAATATGATTGAGAAACAAATGTTCAGACTACACTATGATTGAAAAACAAATGTTGAGACAGTTAACTATGATCGAAAAACAAATGTTCAGACAGTTCACTATGATGAAAAAACAAATGTTTAGAAAGTTCACTATGATTGAGAAACAAATGTTCAGATTACACTATGATTGAGAAACAAATGTTCAGACTGTCCACTATGATCGACAAACAAATGTTCAGACAGTTCACTATGATTGAGAAACAAATGTTCAGATTACACTATGATTGAGAAACAAATGTTCAGACAGTCCATTATGATCGAGTAACAAATGTTCAGTCAGTTACTATGATCGAGAAACAAATGTTCAGACAGTTCACTGTGATCGAGTAACAAATGTTCAGACAGTACACTATGATCGAGAAACGAACGTTCAGACTGTACACTATGATCAATAAACAAATGTTCAGACAGTCCACTATGATCTAGAAACGAACGTTTAGACTGTACACTATGATCAATAAACAAATGTTCAGACAGTCCACTATGATCTAGAAATGAACGTTCAGACTATACACAATGATCAATAAACAAATGTTTAGACAGTCCACTATGATCTAGAAACAAACGTTCAGACTGTACACTATGATCAATAAACAAATGTTCAGACAGTCCACTATGATCTAGAAACGAACGTTCAGACTACACTATGATCAATCAACAAATGTTCAGACTGTCCACTATGATCTAGAAACGAACGTTCAGACTGTACACTATGATCAATAAACAAATGTTCAGACAGTCCATTATGATCTAGAAACGAACGTTCAGACTGTACATAAAGATCAATAAACAAATGTTCAAACAGACCACTATGAACTAGAAACGAACGTTCAGACTGTACACTATGATCTAGAAACACATGTTCAGGCTGTGCACTATGATGGAGAAACAAATGTTCAGACTACACTATGATTGAGAAACAAATGTTCAGACTGTCCACTATGATCTAGAAACGAACGTTCAGACTGTACATAAAGATCAATAAACAAATGTTCAAACAGACCACTATGATCTAGAAACAAACGTTCAGACTGTCCACTATGATCTAGAAACACATGTTCAGACTGTCCACTATGATCGAGAACCAAAAGAAATGTTCAGACTGTCCACTTTGATCGAGAAACAAATGTTCAGAATGTTCACTATGATCGAGAAACAAATGATCAGACTCCACTATGATCTAGAAACAAATGTTCAGACTGTCCACTTTCATCGAGAAACAAATGTTTAGAATGTCCACTGTGATCGAGAAACAAATGATTAGCCTCCACTATGATCGAAAAACAAATGTTCAGACCGTCCACTGTAATCGAGAAACAAATGTTCAGACTGTCCACTATGATCGCGAAACAAATGTTCAGACCGTCCACTATGATCGAGAAACAAATGATCAGACTACACTATGACCCAGAAACAAATGTTCAGACTGTCCACTATGATCGAGAAACAAGTGTTCAGATTGTCCACTATGATCGAGAAACTAATGTTCAGACTATCCACTATGTTCGAGAAACAAATGATCAGACTACACTATGATCAATAAACAAATGTTCAGACAGTCCAGTATGATCAAGTAACTAATGTTCAGACTATCCAATATGTTCGAGAAACAAATGATCAGACTACACTATGATCAATAAACAAATGGTCAGACTGTCCAGTATGATCAAGTAACAAATGATCAGACTACACTATGATCAATACAAATGTTCAGACAGTCCAGTATGATCAAGTAACTAATGTTCACACTATCCACTATGTTCGAGAAACAAATGATCAGACTACACTATGATCAATAAACAAATGTTCAGACAGTCCAGTATGATCAAGTAACTTATGTTCAGACTATCCACTATGTTCGAGAAACAAATGATCAGACTATACTATGATCAATAAACAAATGTTCAGACTGTCCACTATGATCGAGTAACAAATGTTCAGATTGTCCACTATGATCGAGTAACAAATGTTCAGATTGTCCACTATGATCGAGAAACAAAAGAAATGTTCAGACTGTCCACTATGACTGAGAAACAAATGTTCAGACTGTCTGATCGAGTAACAAATGGTCAGACTACACTATGATCAATAAACAAATGCTCAGACAGTCCAGTATGATCAAGTAACTAATGTTCAGACTATCCACTAGGTTCGAGAAACAAATGATCAGACTACACTATGACCAACAAACAAATGTTCAGACTGTCCACTATGATCGAGTAACAAATGGTCAGATTGTCCACTATGATCGAGTAACAAATGGTCAGACTACACTATGATCAATAAACAAATGTTCAGACAGTCCAGTATGATCAAGTAACTAATGTTCAGACTATCCACTATGTTCGAGAAACAAATGATCAGACTACACTATGATCAATAAACAAATGTTCAGACTGTCCACTATGATCGAGTAACAAATGGTCAGACTGTCCACTATGATCGAGTAACAAATGGTCAGATTGTCCACTATGATCGAGAAACAAAAGAAATGTTCAGACTGTCCACAATGACTGAGAAACAAATGTTCAGACTGTCCACTTTGATCGAGAAACAAATGTTCAGAATGTCCACTATGATCGAGAAACACATGATCATGCTATCCACTATGATCGAGAAACAAATGATCAGACTCCACTATGATCGAGAAACAAATGTTCAGACCCACCACTATGATCGAAAAACAAATGTTCAGACTGTCCACTGTGATCGAAAAACAAATGTTCAGACTACACTATGATCGAGGGACAAATGTTCAGACTGTCCACTATGTTCGAGAAACAAATGTTCAGACTGTCCTCTATGATCGAGAAACAAATGTTCAGACTGTCCAATATGATCGAGAAACAAATATTCAGATGTCCACTATGATCGAGAAACAAATGTTCAGACTGTCCAATATGATCGAAAAACAAATGTTCAGACTACACTATGATCGAGAAACAAATGTTCAGACTATCCACTATGATCGAGAAACAAATGATCAGACTACACTACGATCTATAAACAAATGTTCAGGCAGACCAGTATGATCAGGTAACAAATGTTCAGACTGTCCACTATGATCGAATATTAATTGCTCAGACTGTCCACTGTGATCGAATAAATGGTCAGATTGTCCACTATGATCGAGTAACAAATGGTCAGACTGTCCACTATGATCAAGTAACAAATGTTCAGACTGTCCACTGTGATCAAGTAATGTCCACTATGATCAAGTAACAAATGTTGAGACTGTCCACTATGATCGAGTAACAAATGGTCAGACTGTTCACTATGATCAAGTAACAAATGGTCAGACTGTTCACTATGATCAAGTAACAAATGGTCAGACTGTTCACTATGATCGAGTAACAAATGTTCAGACTGTCCACTATGATCGAGTAACAAATGGTCAGACTGTTCACTATGATCGAGTAACAAATGTCCAGACTGTCCGCTATGATCGAGTAACAAATGTTCAGACTGTCCACTATGATCGAGTAACAAATGTTCAGACTGTTCACTATGATCGAGTAACAAATGGTCAGACTGTTCACTATGATCGAGTAACAAATGTTCAGACTGTCCACTATGATCGAGTAACAAATGGTCAGACTGTTCACTATGATCGAGTAACAAATGTCCAGACTGTCCGCTATGATCGAGTAACAAATGTTCAGACTGTCCACTATGATCGAGTAACAAATGTTCAGACTGTTCACTATGATCGAGTAACAAATGTTCAGACTGTTCACTATGATCGAGTAACAAATGTTCAGACTGTTCACTATGATCGAGTAACAAATGTTCAGACTGTTCACTATGATGGAGTAACAAATGTCCAGACTGTCCGCTATGATCGAGTAACAAATGTTCAGACTGTCCACTATGATCGAGTAACAAATGTTCAGACTGTTCACTATGATCGAGTAACAAATGTTCAGACTGTTCACTATGATCGAGTAACAAATGTTCAGACTGTTCACTATGATCGAGTAACAAATGTTCAGACTGTCCACTATGATCGAGTAACAAATGTTCAGACTGTCCACTATGATCGAGTAACAAATGTTCAGACTGATCACTATGATCGAGTAACAAATGTCCAGACTGTCCGCTATGATCGAGTAACAAATGTTCAGACTGTTCACTATGATCGAGTAACAAATGTTCAGACTGTTCACTATGATCGAGTAACAAATTTTCAGACTGTCCACTATGATCGAGTAACAAATGGTCAGACTGTTCATTTTGATCAAGTAACAAATGTTCAGACTGTCCACTATGATCGAGTAACAAATGGTCAGACTGTTCACTATGATCGCGTAACACATGTTCAGACTGTTCACTATGATCGAGTAACAAATTGTCAGACTGTTCACTATGATCGAGTAACAAATGTTCAGACTGTCCACTATGATCGAGTAACAAATGGTCAGACTGTTCACTATGATCGAGTAACAAATGGTCAGACTGTTCACTATGATCAAGTAACAAATGGTCAGACTGTCCACTATGATCGAGTAACAAATGTCCACTATGATCGAGTAACAAATGGTCAGACTGTTCACTACGATCGAGTAACAAATGTTCAGACTGTCCACTGTGATCAAGTAATGTCCACTATGATCAAGTAACAAATGTCCAGATTGTCCGCTATGATCGAGTAACAAATGGTCAGACTGTTCACAATGATCAAGTAGCAAATGTTCAGACTGTCCACTATGATCGAGTAACAAATGGTCAGACTGTTCACTATGATCGAGTAACAAATGTTCAGACTGTTCACTATGATCGAGTAACAAATGTTCAGACTGTCCACTATGATCGAGTAACAAATGGTCAGACTGTTCATTTTGATAAAGTTACAAATGTTCAGACTGTCCACTATGATCGAGTAACAAATGGTCAGACTGTTCACTATGATCGCGTAACACATGTTCAGACTGTTCACTATGATCGAGTAACAAATTGTCAGACTGTTCACTATGATCGAGTAACAAATGTTCAGACTGTCCACTATGATCGAGTAATAAATGTTCAGACTGTCCACTATGATCGAGTAACAAATGTTCAGACTTTTCACTATGATCGAGTGACAAATGGCCAGACTGTTCACTACGATCAAGTAACAAATGTTCAGACTGTCCACTATGATCGAGTAACAAATGTTCAGACTGTTCACTATGATCAAGTAACAAATGTTCAGACTGTCCACTATGGTCAAGTAACAAATGTTCAGACTGTCCACTATGATCGAGTAACAAATGAATTGAATTGAATTGAATTGAATTTAATTGGGGTTTTAAGGCGCACCAACACATGAAAGGTTATATGACGCCTAACAGGAATGAACAAGCCAGGCTCATCCTCCATGTACATCGTGATAAAATATGGAAAACGGGCCTAGAACCTTCTCATCTTGAACTGCAGAGTTGCTGCAAATTCTATTGTAGACACTCCATTTACGCTGGAGCCACGTTATAGTTTTTCTGCCACTGCTCTAGTGATATCCTGAAACAATGCAGGGGTCATGATGAAGACCTTTAATGAACATGAACAAAAAATGAACATGAATTGGGGGTGGGGGAGGGTTTCTGCCCCTCTGCCTTCCCCTCCAACAGGATCTGCAATGTGCTTTGCCCCCTAACCAAACGAGGCCCCCGGAACCAGACGGGGCTCAAATGGTCAGACTGTCCAGTATGATCAAGTAACAACTGTTCAGACTGTCCACTATGATCGAGTAACAAATGGCCAGACTGTCCAGACTGTCCAGTATGATCGAGTAACAAATGACCAGACTGTCCAGACTGTCCAGTTTGAATAAGTAACAAATGGCCAGACTGTCCACTATGATCGAGTAAAAAATGGTCAGACTGTCCATTATGATCGAGAAACAAAGTCTATGTCTATGTACCGATATGCTCAATGGCGCTTTTCAGACATACTGCATATAATATATACATATGTAAAGTTATCTGAGGGTGGCATCGAACATTCATAGACCTCTGACGAGGCAAATAAACGTGTGTGTGCGCGCGTGTGTGTGTGTGCACGTGCGTGTGCGTGTCAAACTCTCCGCGATGACGTAAATAAGATTTTCTTAAAGGGACACAGTGCAATCGTGATTTGTTTAAAACTCTCGGCGTCCCGATAGTTTTCTATATAATGCATGATTTAAAGCATTATATGAATAATTCAAAGCAAAACTTATTTTTGACAATTTTACTAACTGTTGATTTTATTAAAGCAATCATATATGATTATATATTAACTCATGGTAGAATAATGAAGAAACTTACTTGAAACTCAAAATGTATTTAACTATACGAAAGCAGGTTTAAAGTTAAAGGGACATATGGAAATCTTAAAGTCTTTATCCAGCATTAAAATTAGCCTCTCGATTTATTAATACAGTATCATTTTGACTTTAAATCTGCTTGCATATATTTAAATACAAGTTTTCAACTTTCCTTCGTTATTTTACCATAGGTTTGAACATATTATTGGTGAAATGTAATCAGATGTTAGTAATGTGTAAACCAATTTGCTTTATACTAGTCTTATAATTAATATATTAATGATTGAACAAATGTAGTTTATGTAGAAAAACTAACGGGACGCCTCGAGTTTTTAAAAAATTAAGATTGCCATGTGTCCCTTTAAAATGATACCGGCTTATATAAATCGAGGAGCGCAGTTTATCTGGGATCACAATGATCCTGATATAATCTTCCAGATTGCCATTGGTCCCTTTAAAAGTAACTAGTTCGTTTTTGTTTTTTGGTGTTTTTTTTGTATATCTATATTAACCTGAAAATATATCAAATCTACTGCATACAAACACATGTGTAAAGTGCATTTAAAATGCAGGTAAAACAGAGTTGAAAAAATGAAAATGAAACTAAAAACCTACTTTACAAAACAAAAAATAGAGGTCGTTTGATTTCCAGTATATATATATATATATATTACAATTTTATGTCTCGCCTTCAAAAATCGCGATTGGACAAAATTACATCAACGGTCTATACCTTTTGTCTTGTTTGCACGGCTTGCAATGGTCATCTAATGCTAAAAAATACGCAACCAGGAATCCTGTAGGAGATATCTGTCCCCAAACCTCTGGTTCTTCTTCTTCTTTTTTCTGTTTTTTCTTCTTTTATAGTTTTAAATCGAAATATGTTAGATAATCCAGACCGTCTCCAGCGTAATTTCTTTGGGGGTAATGATAAGCAAAAACAAATTTATAGTTGTATGAGATGTAACTCCCCCACTCCCCCACGAGTACTGAATACTCCTTATTTTAGAGACCGAGTACTGAATACTATTTAGCTCCGGACAAAAATTCTAGATGAATGAAGGCCCGATTATCAAAATTAGACCTTTATATTTACATTTTATGATTTTTTGTACATATTTGGTTTTAAAAATACATTTTATGAGTACTAAATACTAAATAGTGTGTTGTGCGAGTACTGCGTACCAGGCTCGTGCGTACTGAATACCGCCTAAAACGCCCTGAATACTGCGTACCAAAATGGGGGTGGGGGGTTCAGCCTCTTGTATGTGTGTCAAATTAAAATTAAGCAAAAACATGTATGTTTTAGCATTTTAAATGCTCTAGAAACACTCTATTTATCAAACCCCCTGTGTGCTAGTACAGTGCTCTGAAATTAAGCGGGCCTGCAGCTTCAAAAATGACAGCTACGCCCCTGTTTCGCACAATATAAACCCGCTGGAAATATTTTATTTCTTATCAAACATGAAGTTGTATGTTACGGAGCCACGCAGGTGACATGCAGAAAAATAATTTATATTTTTGTATATAGGTCCATGGTAAGAACCCTCTTCATATATGTACATCATTAAACGACACCATACCGCCAGGTTTTATAACTCGTGTTCTATTGTGTACAAATGTATAGCCCCTTTTATATTTAGAAAAACAAACAACACTCTTAACACTTATAAATGAGTATTTAATTCCTTAATAAATAGTCTACTAGATGTACAGTTTGTGTCGATTTTATGTGACAACGAGGCGGTTTCTCTTTAATTCTTTAGAGCTCTGTAATGAATCAATCAAATACAAATACAAATACAAATATTTTATTGTCTATAACATGTACAATTATAAACAGGATTGGTTTGTTCAACAAATAAATGATGGCACAATACCTATTAAGTTTCATATAATGCAAAAGTTGGAAAAGAACACAAAAACAAACAAATAATTATTAAACAGGTGAAAATAGAGAGAGTAAGATTATACACTCTTGTAAATATGTTACCTGTTTTAGAGCACAGTACAATTTAGTGTCTAGAGAGGTTATTTAAACTCTCTTGAGGTAGAGGCTTTCGGAAGGCATTTATTTCTGATATTCATAAGTTCATAGCAAAACTGAGCGGATGTTGTTGCTATCTTTTCTGGTGGGTTGATTATTATGAAGAGTTTAGTGGTATCGTCGAGAGAATTCCATTCTGATATGGATTCAGATATTTTTTTGTAAAAAATATAAAATATTTCGTCTAGAGCTAAGAGACGGACATGCAATCAAGTATCAAATGCATTCCAGCGTGAGTGAAAGTTTTGTGAAACAGACTATAACATATTTGGTATTTTCCATGGAGGTGATACACATGTCAATCTATTTATAGACACGACACGTTCCCCCAACACTAGGCGGGAAAACCCGTGTATATTATTTGAGCATTTTGATTGGATACAGTGATCACATGGTAACTGGACTTTCCGAATGCCATTTTGTTACTGCGTGGTAACAAAAAGTTGGGATTTTGGACATAAATAACTCCCAAAGTGAGGATTTTCTAGTGAAACATGTATAATTTTCAAGGACATTATGGAATTGATAATTGTTCTATTGTAAATGAACTTTAGTATTCATGGAAGGGAAAAAATCTAAGCGTGGCAAAGGCAGTTCGACTGGCAGTCATGGTCGACTGACTGCGAAAAAGAAGAAAACGGCAGAGGTCATGAACGAAAAAGAACGGCTAGAAAGGCTTGAGGCAGCCAGTGTGCTGTCGTCGTTAAAATTTTCGGTCCCCGCGCCGAAACATCCGCAAGCAAAGGTGAGAAGAACTAGTGATTCAAACGGTGTAATTGAAGCCACACAGTCGGCTGTGACCTACATTTCGACTGCGCCATCGACTGGAATTCCCACAAGTCACGCGCCATCTTCCGTACAGAGCTCGATACACAATGGGACGCAACTCGCTCCAAGGGGGAGTGGCACTTCGATAGCGAGTTCCGTGGGATCAAATACGCACAATAACAGCATGATTTTAGCGCACTTGCAAAGTCAGATAAATATTGCATTAAATAGGCAGACGATGCCTAGCCAACGAATTTCGCAGTTTATAAACCCACAAACAATATTGCAGTTACAAAATGCTCGTCATGCAAAAAGACATAATGCATCACTCTCCGCTCCTGCACCCGGCGTACCTAGTGTTGTACTAAATGCAGAGCCATCAAAACTACCATTGACTTTAAACCCCACTCAGACCATCAACAAAAGTGTTGCATCGGCTCTACGCCAAGCTGTATCTGGTGGTGGCAATAAGAAACAAACTTTGGTTGCAGTAGATTTGCCATCAAGTATGGATATCGATAGTATGGGAAAAGGTTCCATTAAACTAGAAAAATTATCGTCTGCAGATATTAAATCTGAAAAGTTAGAATCCGACGCTCTGAACTCTGGGAGGAAAAAAGACAGCTCAGATAACAACCTTCCGTTGAAAAAGCGTAGACTTGTTGCTCAGGGGACACCCAACTCGGCGGAGAATGCATTGACATTTACAAGCACATTTTCTTCTCTACCATCTGCAAGGATTGCCAGTTTGACATCTGCTGCACATATTGAAAACATCCTTCAAATGGCCCGTGACTATCCAGGACCAGTGGCCCGTGACTATCCAGGACCAGAAAGTCAAACTCAAAGTCTGATATCTGGCAGCTATATAGAGGAAAAACTACCGCCAGGTTAGAATAATGAGGATGAAAACAAAAATAGCTCTAGACTTACAGTAATTGATATTTTAAAGGGACACACGGCAACCTTGAGTTCTTTAAAATTCCAGCAATCTTGATTTCTTTAAAACTTGCGATGTCCTGTTATTTTTCTCCATAACTTAATTGTGTTTGTTCAAACATTAATATTAATTAAAAGAAAAATGTAACGCAAATAGTTTTTGCATACAGTGTTTTTTTTTGGCTGTTTTTATAGCCGAAATTCGGTCATATTCCCAATGCCAAAACATACCTTTTTTTCCCAATTAAGAGGAAAAAATTCCCAATTTAAAAAAATTTTTTTTTTTTTTTTTTTAAGTGTCCCAATCCAATGATTGGGGTTCAAAAGCTTATAAATGCTTCTGTTTATCTTGGTGTACAAAAAACAGTATTAAAGATATAATTATGAAAGGAAAGCTTTACTTTATATTTTTCCGAATTTTATTAAAAATCGCGCTACAATTCCCAATTTTATGAAAAATCGCGCTAAAATTCCCAATTCCAACGCCATGGGCTATGTTCCCAAAATAGAGAAAAAAAACACTGGCATATTATTACCTGTTGATTTTATTGCGTCAATAATATATTTAAACCTATGGTGGAATAAGATGGAAAAAAAGGAAACTCAAAATGTTTTTAAATTATATGCAAGCAAGTCAGCATGATAGAGGTTATTTCAATGATTGATGAGGCCATCAATAAAAATATGCTTGTTTGCCGTGCTCCGACCGACTCGCCCGATTCGGCCGCGACTCAACATTTTTTAATGACCTCGGGCCGAAATCTTTTTTTTTTTTTATTCAAATGATAAATTTATTAGCCAGAGTTGTTAAGCATCTAATCTGGATTGCAAAGGTTATCAAAAAGTTGCCTTAGTACAAAAATGGCATAATATATGCGAACAATATATATAAAAAAAATATCTAAAAATAAAACTTTTTCCTACCTTAAATACACATGAATAAAATAATTATGTGCAAGTCCTTGTGTTTAGTTTTAATAACCTATGCCCTAACATCGTACTAGGGCCTTTATAGTTTTGTAGATTGGATAAGCTTTTGATGTAAAAAAAAAAAAAATCCCCTACCTACCTTCCCACCCTCAAAATTCTGGGATGGAGCACAGCAAACAAACAATTTTTTATTGATGGCCTGAACACTTCAAGTTTGCCATGATTTGTTAATCCTGCATGATTTAGACTTTAAAATTGCATGCATAAATAATGAAATCAATAAATAAAATAAAAGAGATAATAATTTTCTTTGTTATTTCTACTATGTTATTTCTACTAATATTTAAATATATTATTGGTGCAGTATTATCAATAATTGGTAATATGTAAAAACAATTTTCTTTGAACTATTCTAATAATTAATATTAATGATTCATCATTGCAAAATTAATATGGAAGTTTACAACATGTAGAAAAACTATCCAGATGCTGCGATTCTTAAACAAATCAAGATTGCCATGTGTCCCTTATCTTGTGTTATATCACTGTTTGGAGTTTAGTGAGAATTAAATATTTTTTCAGTTGAACGACAGAGATGATACACCATAAAGCACTGAGTGATAATTGTTTTATTATTAGAATACTTACCAAATACTTAAATAATTACTATGGCATAGCTCAAAAAACTTGGCGTAGCTAAAAAACCTCCTTTATTACCAAATACTTACAATGGCGTAGCTTAAAAAAAAACATTTTTAAATACTGATTGTATCGGTTGCACAGATTTGAAAAATAGGATAAGTAGCGCCCTTCAAAATGTGTAAGGTAGTGTTGAACAAAGTTGAAGAGTTAATTTTTTTTTAGTTTAGTGTGTAGAGAACATATTTTAGAACATATTTTATTTTATATTTTGTCTTTTTTAGCTCTACTGGTCGAAGGCCAGCAGAGCTTATGGGATGGCGAGTTGTCTGTCGTTAACTTTTGTCTCGTTAAGACGATAGGGCCTTCATTTTTCATCTTATCTTTACCAAACTTCACCAGATTGTTAATTTCAATGAAAGCTCAGCCAAATTCGAAAACCTGCCAAATCGGACCAGTAACTCGGAGTTATGGCCCTTGATTTAGTTAAAAATGCTATATTTGGCCTCATTAAGACGATAGGGCCTTCATTTTTCATCTGATCTTTACCAAACTTTACCAGATTGTTAATATCAATGAAAGCTCAGACAAGTTCGAAAACCAGCCAGATCGGACCAGTAACAGCAGAGTTATGTCCCTTGAATTAGTCAAAATGATATATTTTGCCTCGTTAAGACGATAGGGCCTTCTTTTTTAATCCTATCTTTACCAAACTTTAACAGATTGTTAATATCAATGAAAGCTTGGACAAGGTCGACAAAAAATCTGATGGACACCATGCTCCTTAAACAAGTAGAGCAATACAGGCCCTCTTTTTTTCCTTTTTTTTTTTTTAATTTTTGCCAATGTTAACTAAGGAGGGTCTGTAATCCTAAAAATAAAAAGGGCTGGCCTTAGCAAGTGTAAGATGTAGGATAGTCTTCATCAAATAGTCTGTACATTAATAAGTTACTCATCGGGTTACATCCTGATACACCCTCTATGTATGAAGAGCATTAGTCGTATAGAGCAACTTGATGCAGGGGCAAATGTTTTACATTTTTAAAATATATCTGATTGAGATTCCATGAATTCGGGGCCAAAAATAGGCTTCGAGAAAGAATTATTAAATTATTATTGGTTTGATTGGCATGATCAAATAATCTAATCCAGATGACACTTCTCGTGTCAGTACCTCCATGGCTGGGATGGTAAAGATGGTTCATTTGAAACCTTCTTGCCTCCCACTGCTGGGGGTTTGAATCCCACTGGGAGCTCGACTTGTAAGTGAGAAATTATTGATTCTTACGGATGGCAGGAAGTATACAGTCCTGTTTCTACCCAGGAAAAGGTGGGTGGTTTGCCTCCACGAAAAAATCTACTGTCATATATAGCCTAAAATGTGCTGAAGATGACGTAAAACACTGATAGACCAACCAACCACTTCTCGTGTCTGTCAATAATGATGTTTACAGTACTTACATCAGTTGTGTAGAGATAAGCTGTTACAGAATAATTATTTTCATCATGTTTTCCGATTTAAAGAAACTAGCTAACCTGCCAAATGACTGCAAAATACACTACAAAACTATCAAAACTCAATCCAGGTGTTCAGGACAGCTCATGAACATGATGAAGTATTGTATATGTGCCAATTAAAAGTAAAGGTTTATTCACAGGTTCTTAGATTGGATATGCTTAAAATGAATTGCGAGTTGGTATCTCTTAATTCAACGCTTCCTTTTTGGGGTTAGACCTGGCTGGTTAAAGCCATTTATATTGTGTCTACAGAGTTTTCATTCTCAAAATGTGTAAATTAAGTGATATATATATACCATGTCATCAGTAGGTCTAGAAACGGTGTTCATCTGTTGTAAAATTTACCCATCAATATATCTGTTGATGGTGGGATATGGACTTTAAACTTTGCAAAATAAATTATTATTGTTGTCCATGTTTCAAAAGATATGTTTTAAAAATTATCCTTACAGTGCTCACAGAAAATAATTTTGATAGACAGGCCCTGAATTAAAATTGACAGTCCCTGAATTAATTATATAGTAAACTATGGCAAAAAGGGAAAAGCCCAAACCAGATTTTGACAGGCCCCGGGTGTGGGGCTATCCTATTTCATGAGCACTGCCATATGTAGTTTTGAACTTGAATCATATTGGAGGGTTATGGTATTTGTGTTGTTTGTTGGGGAGGTATTCCACACTTATTTTGAAGAGCATACACAAAAATCTGTATCTCATATATATCTCATATATATATATACATACCAAAGGGGGTGAATACAAAACTGTTGTAATTATATATAATATATATATATATACAGAACAAGATACAACAGCTTTACGTTCAACCCTCAAGTATATATATATGTAGTGACCGAGTAGAAGTTTGAACTTCCTACTAAAGGAAGGGGAATTTATTTTTCATTCAGGATTGGTGACGAACTTAGAAGGTGAGGAAAACTACCTTCAATACAGATCAATATAATAATTTATATATATATATATATATATACTAGTCAAAATTTTCAAGTACCCACCTAAGAATATGTTAATAATATTTCCATTGTTTTGTGTATTTCAAGCTTGATTGAAGATAGGTTGAAATGCAAAATTTTAAATTGGCTACTCTGACTACATGAACACATTTAAAAAGCTTGAAGTTCGTATCAAGCATTAATATTTAAATTCAGATATGGGTTTGTTAATCCAGTATCATTTTAACGTGAAACCTGCTTGCATATATTAAATAAAATGTTGACTTTTTCTTCGTTATTCCACCATATGTTGAAATAATATTATATTATTCATTACGTGGTCCGAGTATTAAGTTTCATACCCCATCCAACCCCATCTCCAAGAAGCGAATACGAGGTCGGCTGGGGTATGAAATAAAATCTCAATTTTGGCTTAAAAAGTTTGCATATTGTAAAATTGAAACATTTAATAGGTAATTTTAAACGGGTTGTTGCATTTTTTCAGTAAAAAATGTTTTTAAACATGTTTTATTGTCGAAATATCCGTTATAAAATCCCGTTAATATAAGCTTTTCCATCGCTTAATGGAATTAAGGCGGGACCATGTAATGCGGTGCAATATAATCAACAGTTAGAAATATGCAATAACACATTTTTTATACAATTCTTATAAGTAAAATTAAAGATTCAACAAATACATTGCTTATGTCAAACATCTAAGGGGCACTGCAAGTTTTAAAAAAATCAAGACTATGTCTCTTTAAAGATGAATGGCCACCCTTTTTGTAGTATTCTCAATTAACACATTTTAACTCTTAAACATCATATGAACATTTCTTGATAGTCCCGGAGGGAAACATATACTAGTATTTAAAACCGCTACTTGTTTGTAAAAATAAGTATTATTTGCATGACGTAGATACTACTTTTACCACAGCGTGACTGCATGGGGAATCTGGTAAATCTGAATTTATAGCTGCACAACTATTGCCAGATAATTGATAAATATATTTGTGTGGATTAATTTACCTTTCAAAGTTTTCTATGTCATCAAATAAAATATTCTCACTTTTCACAGATATTGCAATGTCTGAATTGTAAATAATTGATTTCGATTAAGATAAACATAAACATATGTTCATGAAACAAAACATGACTGGAGAACTTTAAAGCTTTCAAGTCGATGTTTGTTTGTTTTTCTAAGAAATAAATTGTAACACTTACATCAAACAAGTGGGTAGTTAGGATTTTGCTAAGTACTTTAATTTGAATTAATGCAACTTTCGATGTTTCTAATTCTCAAATATTATACGCCAACTGAAATTATTTTGACATCATTTTTTACTAGCATTTTGTGAATTTCAAATTTATCTGTTAAATTTAAACTACTTTAAATCTTCTTTCAAGGCTAATGCAGATATTTCACATCGGTAACTATATATTTTTTGTGTTAGTTCTAAGGCAGATATTTCAATTAGTAACAATGGCCATTAATTGCCAACCTTTCCCTCTCTCTGGCTCTAAATCACAGATACCGGTTTAATTTCTTTTTTCTTACAATGAGACACACATGTATAACTTTTCTTTTTTTTTAACCAGTAACTCTAAATAACCTATAATGTGTCGATAAGCCATAGAACAACATTCATTCTATGAATATGTCATATACATTTCATATCCCTACTTGGCTTAATAATTATCGACCAACAGTCTTGATTTTAAAACTGAGAGATGTTCAATCCAGGATTTGTTATTTTAACTGGGATCCTATATATATATATATTGAGAAATAAAATGAGGGAGTTTTTCCATGTAAAAGATATTTATATTGAATAAATGCCAATATTTATTTTGAATTCCTAGAATAGAAAATATCTTAGGTATACGGGTAATGTGTAAATGTATGCTCAATGTATATAACCGCGATAAACATTGATAATATATATAAGTTTTGACCCATGAACGTATATTTCAGAAGTAAATCGGTCACAAGGAGCTGGATTAAAATACGCATGATGAATAGCTTAATGATAAACATGACAAACAAGTCCTGTTGACTGGGGTTATATAAACATGGAGAACATGAAGGCTAAAAATAGATTTTAAGTCATACATACTTAATATATATTGTTATAGTCTGTTTCAAATATCTGTCATCAATTAAGAATATCTGAAAAGAAAGATAAATGTTAATTAATTGGGCTGAGATTTGTTAAAAGTAATTTATTCTGTCTTGTTCAATTTGTTGATGAAGATCAGATACTATGGCTGTCTGGGTAAACAAGATATTTGAACAAATAGTCCTACAGCTGTTATGCTGCAAGACCATCCTTATCCATATACATGACAGCTTGTTACCAGGGGCGTAGCTGTGCCTAAATCAATGTGTAGGCACACGGTCAAGGGGGTTTCGGGGGCATGGTCCCCCGAATTTTTTTTTTAGGAGGAAGACAAATCCTGCATTCTGACGGTATTTTAAGCAGCAAAACAATATGTTTTTCACACGCAATTTCAAGCTATTTCGCAAAAACACCGAAACAGAACAAAATAACATATATTAATATGAATACTTGCTTTCTGAAAATCTTTTGAAATTTTGCACAATCATGGTGTGTTTGGTTCCGAAAGACCGCGAGCGAAAACAGTTTGAATTTTATTTTCCGAAAAGACCATGAGTAAAAATTGGTATGAACCCCACTCAGTTTTTATTGCATTTTTGGCATTTATATTTTTTTAGATTTCTGTGTAGGCACGTGCCTACAGTGCCTATAGGCAGCTACGCCACTGGTTACTGTCATGCTGTTGTCTTGAGTGAACTAAAAAGAGAAAAGCTTGTTTGTTTGTTTGTATGGTGTTTTACGTCATTTTCAACACATATATAAGACAGTCAATTTTTTTGTAGTGGAGGCAGACCACCAACTTTTGCTGGGTAGAACCAGTACTGTACACCTCCCGCCATCTATACCACCACTTTTCCTGGGTAGAACCAGTACTGTACACCTCCCGCCATCTATACCACCACTTTTGCTGGGTAGAACCAGTACTGTACACCTACCGCCATCTATACCACCACTTTTCCTGGGTAGAACCAGTACTGTACACCTCCCGCCATCTATACCACCACTTTTGCTGGGTAGAACCAGAACTGTACACCTCCCGCCATCTATACCACCACTTTTGCTGGGTAGAACCAGTACTGTACACCTCCCGTCATCTATACCACCACTTTTGCTGGGTAGAACCAGTACTGTACACCTCCCGCCATCTATACCACCACTTTTCCTGGGTAGAACCAGTATTGTACACCTCCCGCCATCTATACCACCACTTTTGCTGGGTAGAACCAGTACTGTACACCTCCCGCCATCTATACCACCACTTTTGCTGGGTAGAACCAGTACTGTACACCTCCCGCCATCTTTACCACCACTTTTGCTGGGTAGAACCAGTACTGTACACCTCCTGCCATCTATACCACCACTTTTGCTGGGTAGAACCAGTACTGTACACCTCCCGCCATCTATACCACCACTTTTCCTGGGTAGAACCAGTACTGTACACCTACCGCCATCTATACCACCACTTTTCCTGGGTAGATCCAGTACTGTACACCTCCCGCCATCTATACCACCACTTTGCCTGGGTAGAACTATACACCTCCCGCCATACGTAAGAATCGACAATCCTCACAAGTCGAGCTCCCAGTGGGATTCAAACCCGCAGCGATGAGAGGCAAGAAGGTTTACAATGCAACGTCGTTAACCCCGCGTCACAGAAACACTGTAATCATGTTACATGTACATGTATTAAATGTAGTCAAAAGAATATCGAAACAATGTGACTGCTTTACATTGTGACAGAACGACTCAACAAAATTCAATTATCTTTGGTTATTGAGATCCCCCTTAGAGAGAGGGGAAGAATACATAGGAGTGTAGGAACCTTGTCACTATTCTTACTTTCGAATATATTCCTATATGGTTCTTATACATGGTTGGAGGTTAATTACAGAAAATGGTCATACGGAATTGCATATCATAAATGATGAATTGACGAATTACAACAACAATAACAAGCAAGGTTTTACGCAAGCGTCAAATAGCTGCCGAGAGAAAATACTGTCATATCTGGGTAGGAACTGGGAAAAGAGTTTAACATAATAACAGATCAAGCAAGTCAAGTATGTTAAAACAATATTGAAAAAAAAAATGTTATCAAAAAGACGTGAACATGCCACAACTGTTTTTTCTTACCAGACACTTCCTTCCCAATTTTTACTATCAGTTCTTCCTACCAAACATTTTGAATCAAGGTGGACACCCTTGCTTCATTCTGGTCAAATCCTTGACATGTGTTACATATTGATTTCACCTTTGCAGCAAGACATGCTAGAAGCACACGTCAGCACAGAAATACAATTGTTCACATATAAGGGATGCGTGTGCGTTAGCGTACTTTACAGATAAACTGTTCACTGCTACCATGTGTATTTATAAGATTGCGTTATCAAAGTGAAAAACTCAAAGAAACCCTTGCTACCTTGTAAACTAATGTGGAAGCTCTGGCATTCAAACTATACAGTCAGCTATGTGCATGACTATACAGTCAGCTATGTGCCTGACAACGCATCTGCAGTTATTTACGTTATTTAGAGCTACTCCAACTGTGAGTGTGAGGATACACAGTAATATGGGACTCCACTTCTCTTACTACCAAATAGAACCTCAGAGGGTTTTTTCACCCAAGAGGACATACTGCAGTACTAGACCCACCAGATAAATGTTGGATCAACAAAGCTGTTGGGGGTAAATGACTTTCTCAAGGTCACAGATGCCGTGTTACGCAGCAATCTCAAACCTACAACCATTAGGTTACCAGACAAGCACTTAAGCCACATATCTTATGCCATTTCCATAACGGAAACTATCGTTTATGTTATTTATCTCTTCAAGCCTGTTGTTTTCTGTTTCCAGGAGAAGGGTACAGACCCATGCAATTTGATCCACGCACGAGTCTGCTGGTCCTTTCTGATGTCAAAGTGGCACTGACACCTGATGAAGATGGCGATTTGTAAGTTACATGTCAGTTTGTTGCATGTTACCAAAATTCTGGGTTTTAACGGAATCCCCGGACAGCTGGATTACTATATTTGGGACTATTTAATCTTCACAAGTCTTTTGTAAAATGCAAATGTATAAACAGTCAAATTCATCGCTGCAGACCATTTGCTTTCAAGATCCATTGAATGCATCGCGATTAAAACAAAGTAATTTAAAAGTCTTATAAGCTTGTCGCAAATTCCCACCTAAAACCGATAATGAAAGCAGTGGATGTAACAGAACTTTGGGATAGTATGATTGATTTTACTGTATTTTTATTTGCCAGCCACATGAAAGACTGATGAGGTATCTAAATTTAACGACTATTAAATAGATTGGCATGGTGATGCTTTCTTGTCACTCAATGACCTTATCTGAGACGGAAATTAGTATTGTACGTTTTACCAGTATGTGTTTATAATTTTAATATACCGGTATCTGTTATATTTATTTGAAACTCAATGCATGGGAATGATTACATAATTCCTTCTTTGAGCAATTGAGTTATAAACTTTTCTTTCATGAGGCCCTCTGTGTGTGTCCGGTCACTACCGTATTATACCTAATAAATGCCCTCCCCCCACCCACCCTTTTTTTCAGAATGTTTTTTTTTAACACCAAATGATGGAAGTTAATCTGTTTCATTCACAATGGAACAGGCAAAATCACTAGAAAACTTAGAATCTGATTTAATTGATTGATTGACATGCAGATTAGTTTTCTCGATACAGAAAATCATTAAATAATGTCTATTTAAAGGGACAATGTCCGTAACTTTTAGCTTATAAAACGCACAATAATTATGTTCGCAAACATTACACACTAAACATTATTGAATATTTACTAATTAAAAGCAAGATTGTTTAATGGAATTCTATCGCGGAACAAAAAAAAGTAAATCCGCTTTGTGCGTTTGAACTCGCAGCTGAAACTAAAATTACACTTGCCGTAATAATAGTGTACGTGAGCGTAAAGTGGTCGATAACGCTCCCGTCTGAGCTAAGCGGGCTATACATATTTGCAATACATACTGTGGTCAAAACCTAATGCGCTAATGGAAGTCACGTGATCGCAGAAAAGGTAAATATTGTGGGTCCCACTTTATTTACATATAATAATGAAAACTTTTTTTTTTCAAACTCACGAATGTATTCCTACATACTTGTTAGGGTCCATCCTCATGTTTTCATGTATACATTTCACTGAATAAAAGTCAGCCAGTTATTTGGTTATGCTCAATATCTGCTTACTTACGGACAGTGTCCCTTTAAAGTTAAATTATGTATTTTTGGTCTCAAATAAACGCCCCCCTTTTCAAAAATGTTATGCCCCATGTGGTTCCCAGGTGCCCCGTTTGGTCATGGGGCAAAGAATAGGGCCACTGCATATCCCTTTGGAGGGGTAGGCAGAGGGGTAGAATCCCCCCAAATTCATGTTCATTTTATCATTTTTTGTTCATGTTCATTAAAGGTCTTCATCATGATCCGTGCATTGTTTCAGGTGCCATCTCGCTCACATCAAAAGAGCAGTGGCAGAAAAACAATAAACGTGGCTCCAGCGTAAATGGAGTTTTTACGATAGAATTTGCAGCAACTCTGCAGTTCAGGGTGAGAAGGTTCTAGGCCCATTTTCCATATTTTATCTCGATGTACATGGAGGATGAGCCTGGCATGTTCATGCCTGTTAGGCGCCATATAACCTGTCATGTGTTGATGCGCCTTAAAACCCCAATTCAATTCAATTCAAAAATGTTATGCCCCGGCGGTGTTTATTAGGGATTATACGGCATTTTTGTATGCAGACCAGTATCAAATGCCGCAGTTGAAAGTGCATTTCTAAAATGGTAATTAAAACAATAAATCGATGTCAGTTTGTCAAACAATTTATCCCATTTTTTTCAGAATAATATAACAATATATTGCATTGTGTTTCAGACCATGTATTCAAGTTTATGAACCATAATCAATATATATTTTAATTATAAAAACAGTTATAAAAATCATAATTTTTTTTAATCTGCCTTATAATTTTTAGCTTGAAGTAACATCTTCGGTGGCATTGTTCACCTTTTTCGGTAAGCTCATATCTCAGGAACTGCTTGCCAGAATTTTGATGAAACTTTACATGTGTATTTACTATCATAAGAGGAACTCGTACAAACAAGTGCCATAACTCGGTTTTGAATTCTAACAGAATTATGCTCGTTTTTCAACTTAGTTACCCAAAAAATAGATAAGGCCTTGAAAGCCGAGTATGCTCGTCGTTGTTATTTATACATATATTGGGATGTCAAACAATTTGAAAAATGCATTTCAGTATGGTAAATTTTTTGTGATTATAACTTAAGGCCGATCCACATCGCAGTAGTCCATGAGAACACAGAGTTGGTGAAGAAGTTTATAGACATCATGGCCATGTCTGGTAAAAGTCTGGATAGATACAACAAGCTGCAGCAGGTATGTAGGCCATGGTCTATATTTACCATATGTGTATGTATGGGTGGGATACAATCAACCTGTTGTGTGTAGAGATTTCCCTTTCTCACGCACAGCCTCGTCCGATGGATGGGGACTTAAACTGGGCATTCCCGTTTATCAGAGTCTATCCGTGGCCGAGGGGTTAATGACATTGCGTTGTAAACCTTCTCGCCTCTCACCGCTGCAGGTTCGAATCCCACTGGGAGCTCGACTTTAAGAGTGGAAGTGTTGATTCTTACGGATGGCGAGAGGTGTACAGGACTGGTTCTACCCAGGAAAAGTTGGTGGTCTGCCTCCTCCACAGAAAAATTGACCGTCATATATTATAACCTTACTTGTGTTGAACATGACGTAAAACAAAATACAAACAAAGTATCCTCCAAGCGCGTTAAAAACATAGGTATTTATTCTTTAGTACATGTAAGACCAGGGCAAGTTCCCAGATTCCTATGTATGCTTTCCCTGTTTTTCTGGGATGGCTTGAAATAAATTATAAAGTGTTGATGAGCCAATTAAACAAGATCCATTCTCGAACACTATGGGTATTGTAGATTTTTTATACCTCCAAAAATATAAAAACCTCCATTTATCAGATTTTCTGAGCCAATCTAGGTATACGGTTTTGGACTTAAGGCTATGCCTTATGTATAAATGTATGAAGACGCATGTAGCTGGTCTAGGAATAGCGTGCAATGCCATCTGGTTTATTTATGGTACAGGCAGACACTTAGATAATTGTTGACTGCAGTGAGCACTTATCAGATTCAAAATGAATGAGTAAAAGAAACAGCTATTCTGATTAAATGGTAGTTAAGAAAAAACAAAAGAAACACTGTATGACCTTAATATTAGAAACGTACTTGGAACAATTTTCATTATGTTACTATTGAAAAAAAAAATGCTTCAGGACAATACACACAAATATAATACTCATGATTTTCAAAAGTTTTGTGTTTTTGTATTAAGGGTGGCCACTGCTGAGGTTTTGGATTTTTGCACTTCCGGAAATTTACATTTGTTATATTTCAAAAATTATAATAAAACTGGAAAAAATAATTATACAGTAACTAACTAATGCCCAATAGGGATATTTTAGTGCAAAAAAAAATTAACATTTTTTAGATATTTTTTTTGACATCACATTTTGTGCCCAAAATTGACAATTTTTAACATAAGCCAAAATGGGGGGTAGGGGTACAAAAGATGGTATTTCTCAAAAACCGTTTAAGATATTCACTTAATTTAAACTTTATTACAAAGACATGTGTTCGGATATACAGAGACAGCAATAAAAAGTATTGTTCCTATTATTTGTTGCAGACCTATGCCGTTATATGTCAGAGCTCGTCGAAATCTAAAAAAGCAGATTTTTTTTCTCAGTTTTTATTGAATATCTTTCTTATATGCACACCGACCCCCGATTTTTATTTTTCATTCTAAAACTCAGGTCTTGTATATACTGTAGACAAAATATCTCAAAAAAAGGGATGTAATAATTTTTCAGATGGTGATAAAAATACCACAACCCTTATTTTTTCGTCCTAAAGTATGAACTATTACATTAAAAAAGACGGAAAATCGATATCTGTTCTGCAAACCACACTACATACATATAAGTTGCCATACACAATTTTCAGCTGATTCAGAATTTAAAACCACACTGTGAGAGTGTATTACTAAAGATTAATTTTGCGAAAAAGTTAAATCACCGACCCATCACTTTTTTTGCGTGAAACTAACTAGCAGTAGGTTAGTCTTGATAAAAAAACAGGAAACTAAAAAATTCTTATGATACTTAAATTCAGCAGTGGGCACCCTGAAGTCGCAATTTAAAAAAAGAAGAGGGTTTTTGTAAAAAAAAAAAAAAAGGATGAAAAAAGGTGTAAAATACTCAAAACCTCAACTTACAGCTCTGTACAGGTAACTGACAGAACCTTTTACTAGAGGTTAAGTTTCGTATTAGTTGATTTAATTAAGATGTACATATTAATACTCTTTGTTATCTCTGTTAGGGTTGGAAATAAACATATTGAGAATCATATTGTTCCAGAAATTCTATAAATATTTTGTGTATATCTCGATTTCAGACTCCTCTACATCTTGCTGTTCTCGTGAACAAACCTGACATCATGGCGGCGCTACTGTCGGCTGGGGCGAATCCAAACCTGATGGACCGCAACGGGTGTACGTCTGTACATATCGCCATCAACAAGCAGTTCCACCGGTGCCTGGAGACAGTGTATACCTACTCTCAGTGCAAGTTTGAGACGAACACGCGGAATTATGAAGGTATTTTGTGCAAGTCAACACAAGAAGGAGGCACTTAAAGTCATGTCTGCATATATATAAATGAACGAAAAAATAAGAAAAGTATATTTTTTTCCGTTGTTTTAATGCAGATCACATAAACAGCCATATACAACAATACTTCCAGTCCAGGAATATTTATTAAAGAAACTAACCCTCCAAATAACGGCAACAATACCCGAACCCGAAAAAAACATTTTATCAAAACTTTATCCAGGTTGTCGGGTCATATAATAATGTACCTATGCCGATTAAAAGTATTTATTCACTGTTTCTTAAAATAATTCTGATTGAATATGCGTAAAATGAATTGGGCCATCAGTAAAAAATTGTTGTTTGCTGTGCTCGACCTACTGACTAAAAAGAGCCCTAACCGAAACTTTTTAATGCAATTTTTTTAATCTTTTTCTTGTTGTTGCTATTTTAAGAGTTTTTTTCCTTTAATTTCTTTTACTGCCTTTGGAAAACTTCTATATTATATAAATGCTATATTTTGCCTCATTAAGACGATAGAGGCTTCATTTTTCATCCGATCTTTACCAAACTTTACCAGCTTGTTAATTACAATGAAAGCTCGGACTAGTTCGAAAACCAGCCGGATCGGACGAGTAACAGTGGAGTTATGGTCCTTGATTTAGTTAAAAATGCTATATTGCTATATTTTGCCTCGTTAAGACGATAGGGCCTTCGTTTTTCATCCTATCTTTACCAAACTTTACCACATTGTTAATATCAATGAAAGCTGGGACAAGTTCGAAAACCAGCCATATCGGACTAGTATCAGCGGAGTTGTAGCCCTTGATTTAGTTAAAAATGCTATATTTTGAAATATGCCATTTTCAGCCTCATGAACACTAAAGCGCCTTCATTTTATATTCAATCTTTCCCAAACTTGACCAGATTGTTGATATCATTGAAAGCTCTAACAAGTTTGAGAACCAGCCGGATCGAAACCAGTAACACCGGAGTTGTGGCTCTTTTTAAATATTTGGTAATGTACACTGGAAACCTAAGGGGTCGTGGGTTCAAATCTCATTGGAGGCATTTTTTTTTTATTTCATAGGAAACCTTGGTTCTTTAAAAAAAAAATTTTATTTTTTCTTTAATTGGGAGCTTAGGGGCACTTGTTGGATCAGTTTTACATAGAGTTATAGGGAAGAACTTCAAAAATCTTCTCTGAAACTACAAGAGATAAAGGTTTAATATGTTTTATTTATTATCAGCTTTTGGATCCTCTACCAAGTTGTTCCAATGAGGGGTAGCCAGTAGAGCGATACAGGCCCTCTTGGGACTCTTGTTTAAGGATGGCCTTCTGAGTTGGTAAATCTTAATTCAACGCTCCAGTTTTGGGGTTTGGCCAGGCTGGTTAAAGCCGTTTATATTTTGTCTATAGAGTTTAAAACAATTTAAATGATATTATATATATATATATACCTTGTCATCCGTAGATTTAGAAACTTAATCTGTAGGTTTAGAAACGGTGTAGATCTGTTGTAAAATTTGCCAGTTGAGGGCAGGATAGGTACTTTAAATATAAGTAAGGTTGACATGATACAGATATCCAGCCGTGCTATGCGCAGGGCAGAAACAAATTTTTCTGAGGTACTTGTCCTACGTAATATTTGAATGGCCATATTGATAAATTGTTAAAAAAGTACCTGAATTTCCTGCATCAATCTTCGTGCCGTGACGTGTGTTCCTTATATACAGCTTTTCATGTTTCCCACTTGTTTTCACGTTTGCCACATATATAGATTCATTTTGCTGACCTGAACCCAGTTTTTCTGGCATTGGACTTTTGGCTTGATTTGAAGACAAAAAATAAAAATAAAAATTCTGTGTAACACATTTAATTTATTCTAATATAAAAACAACTTTTTAAAATGTAATTAATATAATAATGTCATGTATTATCCAGGTTACCCTCCTTTACACACATGTGTGGAACTAAATGACATCAAAAGTATGGAATTCCTGATAAAACACGGAGCTGACTATAATATACAGGTATGTCAAATACTATTGGATTGAAAAGTTTCTTACGCTGCGGGTTCGAATCCCACTGGGAGCTCAACTTGTAAGTGAGAAAGTGTTGATTCTTACGGATGGTGGGAGGTGTACAGTACTGGCTCTTCCAAGGAATAAGTCTGTGGTCTGCATTCTCTACAAATCAACTGTCATTTACAGCCTAAATTTTGCTAGAAGATGACTTTAAAACATCATTCAAACAAAACTGATGGTTTTCAATGCAGAGTGGTGGTCTTCTGGAACCTTGCTTGCCTTGTAACTAGAGTTGGGTACCGTGAAAAATAAAGTACTGCGTTTTTTAGCAAAATACCGCGGTACGTACCACATTATACCGTGTAACTTTTGTAGCTGAAAAACATGAATTTGTATATTGCAGGATAACATAGAATTATTTTACTCTGGTGTTAACCGGTATACTGGGAATAGCGCGCACCTCTACTTATAACCAGGTGTTCCAGACACCTCTGTGGAACATGTTACCTTTACAAGTCCCTTACTCCCACAGCTTTGTCGGGACGGTCCCATATACTGAAATCTATCCTCATAGCAGGCATAATGGACCAGAGTAATCTTAGTTCATAATAGCAAGGGTGGGGCAATTTGCCATCTTGGATTCCTCTGGATTCTCTCCCTTGCTTTATGAGCAGCTCTAGATAACCGAAACAAATTTTGGCTTTCCTGTCTATACTACTTTTTAAGATGACTACACCTATTTGAATGCAGTCTATATATTTTCTTGCTTACCAGATGTGGTTATCTGCCTTTTACATGGTAGATGGAAAGCCTTATCTTACACTTGGGGGAAGATAAAAGTGTCATAAACATTGACAGTTGCATGACATCATTGTGTAAATAAACATGAATAACGTTAGTAGTTGACGACGTCAACGTGCAGATTATAAATGGTATGCAAGAAAAAAAATCTGTCATGGGTATTCATTGGCAGAGCCTCGGTTCCGATAAAAACAGTTATACCTCGTGCTGCAATTCCCGATCTTAACCGTATACCCATGAAATATTCTTATATTCTAACACCCCATATGTATTGTGTATATGAATATTAGAGAATAAAATATTGTTCAAACATATCAAATTCTTCCACTATTGATGATGTTATATTCCTGTGTTAGGATGGTAAGGCAGGGAGGAGTGTGGTGTTTTATGCAACTGAGTACAACCGTACCGACATGGTGGACTTCCTGATCAGTAGCGGGGCTAATGCTGAGCTGCTTAACTATGCAGGTAAAAGACACGTCAGCTATATATACATGTGCAAGGTAAAACTTGAGAAGAACCTCTACAAGAATATAATTTTGTTTTTGATCTATCATATAATATTTAGATCACCTTCTCCTCAGAAACCGCTTGGCCAATTTTGACCAAACCACATGGATGATCCTTAGATGAATGCTTTTTAGATTTGTTAAAATTAGGTCAGCGCAACATCCAAGATGGCTGCCATTACCATATATGGTTGAAACCTTAAAAAATCTTCTCAAGAACCGCTGGTTCAAAAAAAATGGATGGCACATAAACTATTGAACATAAAAACTATGATTATTGAAATTAAATTACGAAATAAAATACTGATATATATTTTTAAAAAATCGTTTCAACAATATTATTGCCTTAAGTATTAACAAAGCATTGAACATTTTTTAAAATGATCACCAATGCCGAGACTATCAAGTTTATTCAAATGAAGTCCCCGGGGTTGAAGTCCCCGGGGTAAAAAATTACCGTGTCCTGTTGGTCCAACGTTTGTATATTGAGATTTTGCATGTTTTTAATAGATATACAGGAAAAAACTTTAAAAAACCTTCTCTTCTGAAACCACAAGGCACAGAGCTTTCATGTATAATATGTAGCATCAGCTTATCGTCCACTACTAAGTTTGTTCAAATAGTGACCATGGGGTCAAATTTGGCCCCGCCCAGGGGGTCACAGTTTTACATAGACTTATATAGAGGAAATACTTAAAAATCTTCTCTGAAACTACAACAGCCAGAGGTCTGATATTTTGCATTTACTATAAGCTTATGGTCCTTTACCAAGTTTGTTCAAATGGTCACATTTGGCCATGCCCAATGTAACTTGTAACTTGTTTTATATAGACTTTTATAGGGAAATACTTAAAAAATCTTCTCTGAAACTGCAAGAGCCAGAGGTTTAATATTTTGCATTTGCTATAAGCTTATGGTCCTCTACCAAGCTTGTTCTAATGGTGATCCTGGGGTCACATGTTTTACAAAGACTTACATAGTGAAATTTCTTAAAAAATCTTCTCAGAAACAGTTTGGTCAATTTTGACCAAATTTCACATGGATGATCCTTAGATGAATGTTTTTTAAAAAAAAAAAAATAAGTTGAAAGTGACATCTAAGATGGCCACCATAGAAAATTCTTTGAATTACTTCTTGTACACTGGGAAGCAATGGCAGTGGGTTCAAATCCCACTGGAGGTAAACTTTTTGTTCTTATTTTTTTTTTTATTCTTCATTTTTATTATTGATTCCTGCTTGGATGCATTTTTTCTTTTGTTAATTTTTCTGAAGTTTGTATATAAAGATTTTGCATGTTTTTACATACTTATATAGAGAAAACTGAAACAATCTTCTATTAAATTGTTAGCATGGAGTTATAGTTTAAATTTCGGTTGAGGGTGTTGTGGTGTTTTGCACTTGTAAAAAGGTATTGGAATTTAATGATGAAACCCATTGATATAAGAGCCGTTTTAGCTTGTAGAGCATCCACAGGCCCTCTTGTTCTCTTGTTCTTTATTATTATTAATGATCGCTAACCCCTGGTCTATCGAGTTTGCTCATTTGAAGTCCCTGTGGTCAAAGATGGCTGCAACTCCTGAGCCCAAAGTTTGTATGTAGAGATTTTGCATGTTTTTACATAGACTTACATAAGGAAAGACTTAAAAACATCTTCAATCAGCATTTGCTAGAGGACAATTTTTCATCATTGCAAAGATCCTCAGGTGATTGATTCAGGGCTGTTGTCCCTCTTGTTTTGTGTATTTGGGATATAAAACAAACTCACATTTCATATTAATTTTATAGTTGAGTTTGTTAAAGTGACTAAAACAAGCTTTAATGAATTTTGTTTAATTAATATTAAAAAAAGTTAACAATCAAACTTTCTGTTTATTGTTTGCTTCAAAGCTCGCAATACGCCACATTGCGCACCTATATCTTGTTATTAAAGGTGTTGCATATTATTGATAAAATGGCCTTTTTACTCACCTGAGCCGATTGCACAAAGTGAGCTTTGGGGGTCGTCCCTGTCCTGGTGGAGGTGGTTGTGGTGGGGTAGCCCTTAAAGACTAAGGGTCATGGACCGATAGGCATTTTGAAATTTCCCTAGTCCTGAAGCTAACTTTTACATTTTCTGTTGCTAACCAAAAAAAGCGTTTCTTATCTTGTGTTCTTTGAATAGGTTAATGGTCATAATATAGACAATACTTTTTCACCTTCCAGGTATATCCCCCTTCATGACAGCAGTGGCTGCCAAACTGAATGATATCATAGCGATTTTACAGAAGGCCATAGACGTCTCCAAACTGTACGAGGATCCACAATATCCGCTGTCCAGAAAGGTATTAATGAATCCAGTGAACAACTAACAGTGTTGTAATACGTATACATTAAGAAGTAGATACAACAGTGTTGTAATACGTATACATTAAGAAGTAGATACAACGGTGTTGTAATTCGTATACATTAAGAAGTAGATACAACGGTGTTGTAATACGTATACATTAAGAAGTAGATACAACGGTGTTGTAATACGTATACATTAAGAAGTAGATACAACGGTGTTGTAATACGTATACATTAGGAAGTAGATACAACGGTGTTGTAATACGTATACATTAAGAAGTAGATACAACGGTGTTGTAATATGTATACATTAAGAAGTAGATACAACGGTGTTGTAATACGTATACATTAAGAAGTAGATACAACGGTGTTGTAATACGTATACATTAAGAAGTAGATACAACAGTGTTGTAATATGTATACATTAAGAAGTAGATACAACAGTGTTGTAATACGTATACATTAAGAAGTAGATACAACAGTGTTGTAATACGTATACATTAAGAAGTAGATACAACATTGTTGTAATACGTATACATTAAGAAGTAGATACAACAGTGTTGTAATACGTATACATTAAGAAGTAGATACAACACTTGTAATATGTATACATTAAGAAGTAGATACAACAGTGTTGTAATACATATACATTAAGAAGTAGATATAACAGTGTTGTAATACTTATACATTAAGAAGTAGATACAACATTGTTGTAATACGTATACATTAAGAAGTAGATACAACAGTGTTGTAATACGTATACATTAAGAAGTAGATACAACACTTGTAATACGTATACATTAAGAAGTAGATACAACAGTGTTGTAATACGTATACATTAAGAAGTAGATACAACAGTGTTGTAATACGTATACATTAAGAAGTAGATACAACATTGTTGTAATACGTATACATTAAGAAGTAGATACAACAGTGTTGTAATATGTATACATTAAGAAGTAGATACAACAGTGTTGTAGTACGTATACATTAAGAAGTAGATACAACATTGTTGTAATACGTATAATTAAGAAGTAGGTACAACAGTGTTGTAATACGTATACATTAAGAAGTAGGTACAACAGTGTTGTAATACGTATACATTAAGAAGTAGATACAACAGTGTTGTTATATGTATACATTAAGAAGTAGATACAACAGTGTTGTAATACGTATACATTAAGAAGTAGATACAACAGTGTTGTAATATGTATACATTAAGAAGTAGATACAACAGTGTTGTAATACGTATACATTAAGAAGTAGATACGTATACATTAAGAAGTAGATACAACAGTGTTGTAATACGTATACATTAAGAAGTAGATACAACAGTGTTGTAATACGTATAATTAAGAAGTAGATACAACATTGTTGTAATACGTATACATTAAGAAGTAGATACAACAGTGTTGTAATACGTATACATTAAGAAGTAGATACAACAGTGTTGTAATACGTATACATTAAGAAGTAGATACAACAGTGTTGTAATTCAGTGCTCAAGAAATAGGATAGCCCGACGCCCGGGGCTCCTCGAAATCCATTCCGGGCCTGTCTCATTTTGCAGACGAGGAGCCCGTCGGGCCTGTCTAAAAAAAAAAAAAAAAAAAAACCCAAAAAAATCAGTTTTACTGGATCTCAAGCTCAAGTTCCTCAAGACAAAGTACTCCCATGTGTATTGTGAACTGTAAAAACACTTGCAATAAAGTAATTAAAATGTGTTATACACACATTGAAACATTAAGAAGTTTGAATATTTTGCCTGGCTTCGTGTCGGCAGTTTGTCACAACTTTGAGGTCGACAATTGTTGACATAAACTCATTATTCTGCTATTAGGGTTGTGTTTTCTTTCCTTTGTGATAAGAAATACCGTTTTTGTCATTAAAAACACACTAATGCATGAAAAAAATTCGTTATTGATGGTCTTTCGATTGAATGTTTGTGAAATGTTCGGGCCGTAAAAGTGCGGTGTCATAGTAGTTCGGATGGTACATAATTTCGGATATATTATTATTATTATTATTTTTTTTTTTTTTTACATAATCAAATAAGAAAAACTGTCCTTTACAAATAAATGTTGGTGGAAAGAAAAATATATATACTGTATATGTATAAATACAGATATAAAGTATATTTCTATTCATTATTTAAGGTGTAAGGAGTTCCTGGAATCCTACTTTTAAATGAAATCTAGTCTAGGCTCCTAATTCTTCACTTGGAGAAAGTGGTGACAAAAAGAAAAAATATAGCCAGAGGAGGCTCTGATAGTCTCATAAAACCTGATTAAAAATGTGGCTTCAAGTTTAGCTTCAGTTTCACCAAGTCGGCTCTGATTATTATCGTTTGGCAAAAGTGCTAGTACGTACTCTCCTTTGCATTGGTTATAAATTACTATGTAATATTCTATTCTAACGTATTTTAAACGAAATGGTAAATAAGTCCGCTGACCAGGGAGCATAAAGTGGTAGCAAAAAGAAAAATATAGTCAGAGGAGGTTCTAAGCTTGACTAATACATACAAAATTACAAAATAACAAAATTAATGTGTGCTATAAAAGTGAATAAAGACACATTTCCAATAAGAAAAAAATATTGGACCTTTCCATTTTCAATCAGGGCCTGTCCATTTCAAATCAGGGCCTGTCCATTTCAAATCGGGGCCTGTCCATTTTCAGAAGCAACAAGCCCTGGGCCTGTCTCTTAAAATAATTTTCTTTGAGCACTGGTAATACGTATACATTAAGAAGTAGATACAACATTGTTGTAATACGTATACATTAAGAAGTAGATACAACAGTGTTGTAATACGTATACATTAAGAAGTATACAACACTGTTGTAATACGTATAGATTAAGAAGTAGATACAACAGTGTTGTAATACGTATACATTAAGAAGTAGATACAACACTGTTGTAATACGTATAGATTAAGAAGTAGATACAACATTGTTGTAATACGTATACATTAAGAAGTAGATACAACAGTGTTGTAATACGTATACATTAAGAAGTAGATACAACATTGTTGTAATACGTATACATTAAGAAGTAGATATAACGGTGTTGTATTGAACCCTTGATAATTTAGTCAGTTCTGAATACTTCTTTTTGTCATAAGGTCAAAAAGAAAAATAGGTGTGTTTCCTATTTCATGCTCTTAAAAAAAACAGGGTAGGCTGGTAGGCATTTTCTTTTTTTTGTTTCTTTTTTTTTTGTAGCAAGAATTTGTGAAATTCTATTTATCACATAAAACCATACAAGTTGATGATATAACTTGGAAGTTTTTCCTTCATGTTGTCAATTTACTTATATATAAGAGAATCCCAGTTAAATTACGCGTTTCTGTTGCAAATAATAGGACACTTTAAACAAGAAGATGTTTGTTTAACATGCATTTTACTAATCAGTTTAATAGTTCATTATCACCTTATTGTTTACGTGAAAGATAAACATTAAACTCTGCCTGAATGTATCATTTGACATTCCTGGCAAATCATATGGCTGAAATATTTTTCATTTTTGCGGTGTAATTCGGTAATAATTTGCATATTTATACCACCAGTGCCCATTGGATTACCAGAAATATAGAATGGTGTTATGTTTCACTCCCGTGCTGTAAGCTATGTGAAGATCATCAGAACAAATATCGTTCAGAACAAATTGCAAATTGAAAACAAAAATCATAAAAAGAGGGTCGGTCGGGCAAGCAGAAACAACTATTTTTCTTTTTGGCCTAAGTTAGCAAATGCCATGTTTTATTAAGGTCTCAAGGAAGATGAGCATTATTCTATTATAACTGGTATGTAATGCATTATTCCATTGGTTTTGTCTGAAATTGAGACCGTACGATATACAGTCTGGAAATATTGTGATGTCACATAATCTTACAATAAACAACGTCATTAGTTAACTTCATCTAAATGGCAGTGCCCGTGCCCATGAATCAGACTGGAAGTAAAAACACTGTTGTTTATGTATAGTTTTAAACCTATATTTCTTGTATAGTTTTGCACTGGAATTGAGATTAGTAAAGTCTGAAATTATGTTTTAAAGCTCCTCTACCGCATTGCTGTAAAATGTGTTGTTCTTAGACCGTAAAACCACTCACATAGTGGCACTGATTGAAGACTTTTACCATGATTATCTCTTAATTATGATTGTATTTGTGTTTAGAGCAAATGTTCATGGACCATCAATTAGAATGTTCCGGTCTAGTTAGATGAACCACACAAGGTTCCAATATAATCCGTAAGTGAATTTAATTTCTGCTATTATTACTATTGACAATGTTGTATATATTCATTTGTTTTCCAGATGGCCATACCGCGCATTCCCAGCAAGTCATCGATGATTGTATCAGACACCCTCATCCGCTCACGCTCCAACTCCTTTTCCAAGGATTCTAGACCGTTGTCAAGGCAATCCTCGAGATCGTCTAACCAGTCGCCCATCGACTTGAGCTTTAACCGCAACACCGACTCGCCGAGTGAATTTAGTGTTTTGGATTTATATGGTAAAATAAAAGGCATTAAAGATGAGAAATCCGCTAGTAACAGCCTTAAAGAAAAGCACACACAGTTAATTGCTGCTCTTGAAGGTAAAAATATGCTCAACAGAAAATATATGTCAAATTCGACTGATAAACCAATCGACGACAAATCACATGTTGAAACTAACTTTAAACAAGAAGTTTTAAGTGAATTGACTGTTATCAACCCTAGTGATGAAGATTTTAATGTAAATGTGGAAAACAGATATGAACATATGTCTGAGAAAGGAGGTATAGCAACAATTAACGCCAGCTCAGGAAAGGTGAACAATTGGGTTAGTGATGAGGAAGTTGAAGAAGATACAGTTGATCAGAAGGATACAAGTGGAGAACAACCAGTTGAGGATACAGAGTCGGATATGGAAGACAATGCAGAATTGGACATGGAAAGTATGAAAACTACAGACCAAAATGATAGGATGGTAACCGATGCAGATGCTGATATTGTTGCAGTGTCAGATGAAGATACAAGTTATAAGGTAGATACACAGATGAATATTGGAACTGAGACAGTTATCACAGATATAGCTGATATAGGTATGCAAGGTGATACAGATGCTGATACAGAAATAAATCTTTCAATAGAAGAAAGCGCCGAACAGATGAAATCGAGCCTTATTACTGATTTTGTATCAGAAAAAGAAAATGAAGATTCTATAAAAGCAGTTGTATCAGGTAGCGGAAATAACACACCACCGGAACTTCTTGAAAATGAAGATGATGGAGTTGATGAAGATGCAGATTGTGGTAATCTGGATCAAGATTATTATAAAGAAGAGGGTGAAAATAATTCCCCAAAAATGCCCGTCCTATCACGTGCTATCTCTATGACGACAGAGTCTGATTCTAATTATACCTCAAATTCGGAGGCAGTAGATGTTGATAAAGATAAAAACCCTGAAGAGGAGGATATTTTGGAACCAGAACTTCAAACAGAAAGGGAATCTACTTCTTTAAAACTTTTTAGACGAACTTCAGAAAACTCCATACATTCTAGTACCTCCCAAGGATTTGAAGTTATAGTTTCGCCAGACCAGAAAAGTCACGAAACGGAAACAGCTACAGAACAGTCAGAACATTCTAATGACTCGATGGAAGTTGAAAATAGTGTCGTTGCTTCAGCAATCAAAGACACAGACACTAATGCAGAAGAAAGAACTAACATTGCTGTTTCTAAAGATGCACATGTCAACGACACATCGGATGAATCTTGTGCAGAAAAGTCCAGAACTAAAACAAGTGAATCGGATGTTTGCAAAGAATCAGATTTGGTTGAAAGCAAAGAGAGTGGTGTTTTTGTGGATTCGGATGAAGAAGATCGTGATATACCTCTAGTTATTGATGAGAACATTGATGATAATATAAACGAGAATGGTGAGAAAGTGGTTACTGATGAAATTGTTGACGGAGATTTAATACATAATGCCATTGAAGTCATTGACCGATCTTCAGTAACAGGTAAAGAAGATAGAAATGTAAGAAATGAAAACTTAGCTCATAAGCAAGAAAATGATTGCAAAGAAAATTCTATGATAAAAATGAAAAACACTGAAACTCTTGACGATGAATCGGAATCAACTGAAGATACGGGCAAAAAGAAAGAAATGGATAAAGACAGAGATGCAGATAATAATAAAATAAGTACAAATACTGTAGATGGTATATCTCTGAATTCTCAAACAATGTCCGGCACCACAAAGACTATTTCTAATGGCACTGAAAGTAGAGCCAGACTAGAAAATGGTGTAACCAAACTTACAACAGATTCACAAGTTAAAACTTCTGAAATTCCAACATGTGACGATGACACTGACACTCCTGTCACAAATACTAAGTCAGATAAAGAAATAGGTTTGAAAACTAACCACAAAGCAAAAGGCGTCATAGTTTCTGAAAATATAAGTAAGGCAAGTGAGTCGATTAATGACCAATCAGCAGACCCTACTTTAGCAACACCTTTATCCGCCATTGATGAACTGAAATCGGGGCATTCACACACCTTGTACTTCCACGATGGGGTTGAATATAAACCTGTCAAAATATTTATTGACAATTCGAAACAATCTTCACTGGTTCTACAACAGATGCTCCAGGCTAGTTTGGCAAACATGCCAGCTGAACTATTAAATATGAAAGATTCTTCAAAAACTGGAAGTGTTAAAAATATGGAGACTCACATAAAAAGCAATCAAATTCCATTAGACGATGTTTCCTCTTCAGAAAAGAATTCACTCGATGAAAAAAATAATAAACCGATATCAAATTTTGCTCCATCTTCAAACCACATCAGTGCAACAACTGTTTCATCAACACCTGCAACTCACACGGAAGCTAGAAAATATTCAGTAGTTCATGATGGCGGGATACCAAATAAAACTGAATCGTCATTGACTGATATCGAAGGCAGGCCCGCTAAGACAACTTCCGTAGTGCGGGACATGTTAAGTAGGCCAAGAATAGAGTCCCCAGTGAGTAATATCCTCAGTAGACCTACTAATTCATCAATTATTTCAGTTTCTAAAAGACAGCCATTTACTAATGCAAGTGTAAGTGTTGGGTCGTTAAAACATCCATCTACATTGCGAGACAGTGACTACAACAGTGTTAGTAAACAACAGCACATTTTACAGCAAGAGGTAATTGTTAATTTAAAAAATAAAAATGTTGGTCAATCGGTACATTCACATGTTATAGGTAGTTTAAGTAAGGGAACGGTTATGGGTAAATCTAGGAAGGGTAACTCTACACTAGTTGATCCGAATGCTTTGAATGTAACAGAAAATGAACAAGTTGATGCTAGTCCTATGAGAGATGTGGCCAAACCACTAGACAATAGAGGAAAGGAATTAAATAAAAACACAGTGGTAATTCTAGATGGAAGTTTGAAACCTGCTCCTCATCCGAATTTTGAAAAATTTACAGCATCAGTTCAGGATTCTAGTAGTGCAAATAGGAACATCCCCAACTTGACTTTAATGACAACTCGTAAATTCAGTGCCACTGTCGGGCCGTTCGCGAAGACTTCCGGATTTGCTACGGGTCGGAATCCCATAACTATGACGGAAGGTACCCTGACAAGAGTCAACCCCGACATTAAGAGCAGACTCTCAAAGGCACTTCAGTCGCCACAGAGGAAATTGAATCAGAATCGACCCCTGAACCCAGACACAGACTCGAGGTACCCAAATATTCAGGGGATCGGGGGACATTTGGGGGAGATCGGTTCTGAAGTCATATCGACTAAAAGTGTTGTTGACCCACGGCAGCAATTGTGAAATTTAATTGAAATGTGCTTAATGCTGGTATTTCATGTGCACTTTTTGTGTATTGTATTTACTGTGAGGTACGCTTGTTTCTGCCGAAGGTTTTTTCCAGTTTTTACATGAAGAATTTGGACAATACTAACTTAATATTTCATTGGAACTGTAATTTTGAGTGGTAAATAAAAATACCTTAGTTTTGATAGAGCTTTTCCCATTAAAATCATTGTTGCTGGGACAGCAAAAAAATTAGAAAGTCTCAGATAGCTTCAGTTAGTTTTCATATTTTGAGATAAAACTTTCATGTCTTTTAATTTATATTTATCTATTAAATGGCTGTCCCATAAAGCATACATAGGAGCCCCAGGGCAGTTTTTTTTTTAATTGAACATCCACCCATAGAGACAAAGTACCTTCTAAATCAAAGAAAATCACTTCAGAATGATTAAAAATAAATATACAAATGTGAAATGTATACATAGTATGCTTATATTTCATTTGCAGTGTTTTCTTCGCTTTAAAAGATATTTTGTCAATATGCCATATATGGTATAAAGGCGTGATGATGTCATCGTTCCAAGATGGCCGCTTCCATTTATGTTCTTTGCAAATGTTCAAAAGGTCATATCTCCTTTTATTTTTCATGGTATTTTGATAATTCTTTCAGCTTTCTTCACGTTCTTCAGAGGCCTTTTAAAACATCTGGAAAATCTTGTTTGAAAAATAGTGCATTAACCCCCTTAAATTGTGACTGAAAAGTAAAAAAAATAGTTTTGGCAGAAACAAGGGCTCAAAATAGTATTGATGTCATTATGCATGTGTTTGTAGCGTATTGTTTAATTTAAATTCATTGTTATGTTTGTATAATCAGTGTTCATCAATATTATATTTGTATCAAATGCATAATTGTACTTTTTGTCATATACAGAAAATGGGAATGTGGTCGGTTAAATTATTCAAGAATTTGAAGATTTCAATGAAAGTTGGAAAAACAGTATTTTTTTTCTCCATTTGTTGCAGTCATCAAATTGAGAAACCCGGAACATATTATTAATAAATATTCAGAGGGTTGGGGCTTCTTTCTCTTTAAAGGGACTGGAGGTGACCTGGGAGAGTAATTGATGTCAATACAAAAACAAGAGAAAACTCTCATAATGTGCTTCAGTTTGATATGAAATGTGGACATGCATTAACTAAGCCGGATATTAAGTTCGGCTGAATTATTATTTATGAAAATGAGGACGAGCGTATTTGTGTAGTTAGATCATCAGTATTGATGTATATGGAGTTCATACTGCTACCAGTTGTACATCTTATTAAATAACAGTGTAGTTAGATCACAGTGTAGTTAGATCACAGTGTTGTTAGATCACAAAACAAAGAATTTATTACAGTCTTAAAGCATCATATGAATTAATATTAATGATAAATGCACCAAAAACTGGCCTCCTCTAGCTTTCCCGAATAAACTATGCCATTAACAATATTTAAATCGATTCTTTTATGGAGCCTATTTTAGTGCATAATTATGTACATTGAATATGCAACTAAAGTTCACTATGATGGTTTTGAATTGAATTGAATTGGGGTTTTACAACGCACCAACACAAGAAAGGATATATGGCACGAATCAAGGATGAACATACCAGGCTCATCCTCCATTTACATCTAGATAAAAATATGGAGAATGGGCCTAGAACGTTCTTACCTGCAGAACTGCAGAGTTGCTGCAAATTCTATAGTAGACACTCAATTTACGATGGATCTACGTTTCCACATTTGCATATGTGGTGTCATGAAGAATACCTTGAATTGAATTGAATATTGTTTAACGGCTCATCAACACAGTATAGGTTATTTAGAGACGCCCCAGAGAGAGGGCAGGATACATAGGAATCCGGGAACCTGCCCTACTCTTATTATCGAATAGATTCCTATGGTTCTTTAACGTGCTCGGAGGATAGACCGATACACGGGACCGCCCGGTTTACGTCCCCATCTGAAACTCAGTGGCACCACGGAGGATTGAACCCGGGGCCTCCGGTTACAAATCCGCCGCGCTACCGACTGCGCCACGCCAGCCCTCTTAAAATACTTTGAATGAGCATGATAAAAAAATGACAAAATGAACATGAAAGGTGGGGGGGGGGTGGTGTCCTACCCCTCTGTCTCTAGCGGGATTTGCAGTGGTTGTATTATACCCCGTCAACCATGCCGGGATATGATGGTTTTACTCATATTGGATTGATGCCCATTATTCTTGATGCCCATTATTCTTCCAAATCGCCTCCATTCCCTTTAAAATCTCGTCTGTTTTTTGCCGTGTTTCCTAAAAATATTTCATTGCATTCTTACTTAAAATTTACCCTTTGAAATCCTGTATAAAAGGCACATGGTAGGTTTAGAATTTAATTTGAATAAAATCCAACTTTGAAAAACTAAAAAAAATAAATTGAATTTACATATAAACAAAATAATTACAAACTGCGAACAATACACATATTTGCTCCATTCTGGGTCAAAATAAATAGTTTCAGTTGTGCAGGCGCAGACTGAAGTGGAAGCCCAACATTTGATTTGAGTGGCGAAAGTGGTCCGGGGTATGCTCGGGCTTCCAAACACTATATCAGGGGGACAATGTGGAACGGTTCTGTCTTCCGAGCTTCCATCTGGATACGCGCCTGAGTTTCTTATCTCTGTTTCATTCCTAGTCACGATGACGTAACGAAAAATTACATGACGTTATATTTTTTTTAACCGTTAACGTCACAGAACGAAAGTAAATAAACAGTGGATTTAGATGTGGACTAGCATAATACAGATTAATATACTCTGTAAAGGTCAACACTTTAGCTTACTATTACAATAGTAACGCTATTTATGATTATATGTACTCAGTATGTCATGTTATTTTTAAAAGATGAATCGTTAAGAACAACCAACATTTTAAACCTTTTTCCGCTGGTCCAGTTGAAAAAAGCTGGGCGTAGCAGGCTGATTTTAAGTTTTAGGCCTGAGCAATTGAGAAACGCACGTCTGGCCGGAGTCTGCAGTGCCTAAAAGCGGCTACGCCACTAGAAACATTTTCTTTTAGGAAAGGTAAAGATCTAGGCCTATATCTTTGGGCGGAGTAGATCTCAAATTTGAAAATGTGTGATTTGGCTGATCGGTTCAACTGAAATTTATTTAATTCAAAGCTTACTGGGGCATGTGAAATAAAATGGAAGGTCAGTAAAGATTATCATTGATATAAGTTTGTAAGTATTTGCAATGTTATCGAAGTATAACACGTCAATGATGGGTCACAAATTTTGTATAAAACCACTTCTATGCGGTTTTATACAATTTGTGACCATTATCAGATTATTGACGTGTTATACTTCGATAACATCGCTAAAAATTAAAAACAATCCTTAAATACTGTCACATTTAATCGCATTGCATTTCTTGTTTACAGATTGAGTTATTGTTTACCATTAAGTTTTTGTAGTACAGTGTTTTAAAGGGACTGGGGTGTCAATTCCAATATGAATACAACATATATATACCAAGCGACATCATGTAACGTGGCCCTTCCAACGGATGAAATATACGCAGGGAATTAATGGAACAACTGTATTTTATCGTAGAATAACATACAGCTGTCTCACTTCTTTGTGTATATGAAAGACTGTGGAGATCGTGTTAGAATTATTTTTAATGAAATAGTTTGGTCTAGTTTGTTGAATAAATTGTTTATTATAATATTAATGCATGTGATGTTTTAAGGCTCTTATAAATTACTTTTATTGGTCACCGTGATGAGGTCACCGTGATGTGGTCACCGTCATATGTACAACTGTTAGCAATATAAACCTCATATTAAATATTACTTACGTTTTAGAAACAAAACGCAGCCTAGTCGTCGAGCTTTCCAGACCAAACATTTTCATTAACAGTAATCGTAAGGTAACATGCTGATTAATTGAATGCATGTGCACATTTCACATGAAACTGAAGCACATTATGAGGGGTTTTCATTTGCATTTAGATGTCAAAAAGACACCCTCCCCCCCACTCCCCCCCACTCCCCCCACACCCCCTCAGACCCCCACTTAATTTATCCTTTTTCAGAAAATTAAAAGGGCAAATTGCTATCACATTTTACTATATTTTATAGGGCTGACACTTTTTTTGATATGAACAGTTTGCAAAGTGATATACGCTATGGTATGTTTTATTTTGACATGTGGTTAGATTTTCTTCGTTTACATGTATAAACCCATGGATCGTATTTTGGTCCGAGTATTTGAATTCTCTACTGTATCAAGTCATTGTAGCATGGTCGGTGACATTTCCTTTGATGAATGCAGAGCATTAAATTATTTAATATAGGGTAACTAAAGGGGCGTGGCTATACCATACTACAACTACCAGATATTGGAATTTAGAGTACGGTCACTATGACGTCACAGTGTTACTAGGTACACCATGCTACAAAAAAGATAGAGTCTGTCTCAGCTCGTTGGTTATTTAAACACCTCAATGGGCTAGCCCATCTCGGTGTTTAAATAAGCCAACTCGCTGAGACCAGACTCTATCTATTACTTAATTCTACAGTATTTCTTTGTTAATATATTTTTAATAGAGTAAAAATTAACCAGAATAAATAATAAGCAAAATGGTTGGTAGTTTTTACATTAAAGAAACTAAACCACCAACTTTCACTACAAAACTGTTTTGCCAACCTCTGTTCATGTGTTGAGGTCATAAAATAATACATGTGTCAATTAAAAGTTTTTAAGTGATTTATTCACGGGCACTTAAAATACCCGTAACTGAATATGCGTAAAATAAATTAAGAGTTGGTGACTCATAATTCGACACTTCGGCAATGATAACAATTGCCTGGCTGGTTACGTCGTTTATATCGTAGTTAATAGAGTTCGGATTCGTAACATATATAAGGTAGAGGTTTAATCGGCACAAAAAAGTGACTTGTACCTTATTATATGACCTGAACACCTGGCTAGAGTTTTGATAAACAGTTTTCCAGTGCCATTTTGCCCTTATTTGGAGGGTTGGTTTCTTTAATGTTAATGATCAATGTAATTTACTTTGGGAAGAACATTATTATGGTATGCATTTTAAATTTAAAATTTTGTTTTCATTATTTATGAAAACTATCATGATGCCAATCCTCTAGATTTAGAAGAACTTTTTTAAAATATTTTAAAAATCAAGTTTAAATATTGGAGGATGGTGGTGGGTAGGAAGAACATACTTTTTGTGTCGCATGCATAGCATGGCAAATAATTTAGGGATCACTTTGTTTGTCGTCATAGTCAACCCGTCACACGAACGTGCAACCTATCCTTGGCCATATCTTGCAACGTATTTGACCTATGTTCATGAAACTTCAGAAACATCTTCATCTTACCCAAAGGAATATTATTAACCTTGTCCAATTGCCGGGGTAGAATACAACCACTGCAATCTCACAAACACACTGCAGAGGAGTAGGACCGCCCCATTCAAATTCTTTTTGTCATTTTTTATAATGCTCATTCAAGGTCTTTATCATAACACCGAGTATGCAAACATGGAAATGTAACTCCATCGTAAATGGAGTGTCTACTATAGAATTTGCAGCAACTCTGCCGGTAAGAAGGTTCTAGGCCCATTCTCCATATTTTATCTTGATGTAAATGGAGGATGAGCCTGGCATGTTCATTCCTGTTAGGCGCCATATAACCTTTCATGTGTTGGTGCACCTTAAAACCAAATTCAATTCAATAATCCATGCCAATAACTCCTGACTTCCAGTTCGGCAGTTATGCTCTTTTTCATACAACTTTAACCTGCAACCAGACCTAGTTCATAACTTTTAATAAGTACATGGCAGGTGACACAAGTGTTCCATGGGTGGTCTAGTTTAGTCATTTAGTTTGTTTTGATGCATAAGTTTTGTGGATCAGACAATTTTTCAAAATAAGAGAAGTTTCTTTATTCCTTAAAAAGGTGGAGGTAAGCCATGAAATTGCTGATTTTACCGTTGTAGGATTGCGTTTTCATCCTATTATAAACAACATTTCCAACAAACAAGCATTTATTATATAAAAGTAAAGTATGAAATTGTTGATTTTACCATTTGATCATATCACTGAAAAGGTTTCAACTAACACAAATTGTTTCTATGCAAGGTTTACATATCGTATCACATGTGTTTATTTACTTCGCCTATGTAGCATGGCAGACACGTCGCCTACGTAGCATGGCAGACACTTAGGGATCACTTTGTAAGTGGTCTGTCGTCCGTCACACTTCAACCTGCAACCTAACCTTGGCCTTAACTTGAAAAGTATTTGACATAATGTTCATAAAACCTCGCACACATCTTCATCGTACCTCAAGGAATGTCGTTAAACATGTCCAATAAATCTGACTTTCATTTTGGCAGAGTTATGCCCCTTTTCACAAAATTTTAACCTGCAAACTAACCTGGCTCATAACTTGGCAAAACATTGACCTATGGTCATGCAACTTTATACAGTTCTTGCTTATCAATTATCCAATGCAGAGTTATGCCCCTTTTCATAAACTTAACAATTAAAAAAAAGAATCGCCTCCATAATTCATGAAGGATTGCACCCCCAGTCTTTAAACTTTATAGTTAGATTGTACTTGATGAAATATGCACACGGCAGGTGACACAAGTGATCCATTATTCACCCTTCTAGTTATATTGAAAGAAGAGTGCTTTTAGTCTCTGGTCCTTGACAAACAATCTGTTTTGGTATCCATTAAACATATGGTTGCCGTGGTAAAATACAACCAATGCAAATCCCGCTAGAAGCAGAGGGGTAGGATACCCCTTCATATTCATTTTGACGTTTTTTTATCATGCTCATTCAAGGTCTTTGTCATGACACTGCACACTGCTTATTCAAAAATGGAAAAGTGGCTTAATCGTAAATGGAGTGTCTACTATAGTATTTGCAGCAACTCGGCAGTTCTACAGGTTATAAGGTTCTAGGCCCATCTTCCATATTTTATCTTGATGTAAATGGAGGATGAGCCTGGCATGTTCATTCCTGTTAGGCATCATATAACCTTTTATGTGTTGTTGTTGTTTTAATTTGCAAAGAAACATAAATGGATTGGGCAATCTTGGAACAATGACATCATTGTGCCTTTGTACCATATATGGCATACAGAAAAAATGTCCTTTAAATCAAAGAAAATCACTGCAAATGAAAAATAAGCATAAAATTCATTCATTCTACATTTGTATATTTATTTTTGATCAGTTTGCAGTGATTTTATTTGCTTTAAAATATATTTTGTCAATAAGCGATATATGGTAAAAAGGCGCGACGACGTCATCGTTCCAAGTTGGCTGCCTCCATTTAAGTTTCCTTGCAAATTTTCAATAGATCATATCTCCTTTATTTTTCATTGTATTTTGATAATTCTTTCAACTTTTTCCAGGTTTTTCAGAGCCCTTTTAAGTAAATCTTGTTTGAAAATAGCCAATCAACCCCTTTAATAAATAAAATGTTTTATATGCAAAATTTAGCACATGTTATCACTGTTAATCAGATCATGGCAACTATAGTTACTAACATTTGATTAACCCTAGTGTTTGGAGCGCATGTTTCAGTCATTTTTTTCTCAGTATTTACATGAATTTTTTTTTATTCAAATAAATTATATCATCTTTAGATTAGAACTTTATATTTAGTGGTAGGTAAAAAATACCTTAGTCTTGGAAATAGGTTATTAAAAATAAAATAAAAAAGTTTCTTATTTGTGCTGGAGCAAAACTTTTCGTTAAAAATGCATTATCAAAAATATTGCATGTGAAATTTGTATTTCTCAACTGATTTCGAAGAGTATTGGTAAGATATTTTATTAACAGTAACTCGGAAAATGTTTCACTGGCATAGAACTTTAATAAAAGGATAACAAATTAAACTGGGTCAAACAAATTTAAAAAAAAAAATTTGGCAGAAACAAATACCCCAAACATTAGTTGTTGTGTGGTAGCAATCTTATGCCTTCCATGTTTTAGTCATTTATTTTGGTTTATACATGGCTTATCATGCTTGTGATTGTCCCCAACATATACTTTCTAAGAAAGCAAACCCGCAGGCATCTTGGACTCTCAGACTCCGACACAGTATAGGACTAAATGCATTTTAAATTCATACTGTATGCATTTGGTCTGATTCTATGTCTGGTGGTGCCTGAACTTGTGAGTTCAAGGTGTCTGTGAGTTAACGATTTTTTTTGTTGTTTAAATATAGAATTGCTTTTCTCAGGAAAAGTTGAATAAATGTACGAAAAGGTTGCTCTATTGATTCTTTCTAAACCTACCACACGACGTATGCATGAAATGCATGTCCGTATGACTTTCAAGTCATTGGCCATAATTATTGTATGACATGCCATAACAACGGAGAAGGCATAATATATGGTGACCCTTGTCCATCTGTCCGTCCTTACCAAAAACAGTTTTACATTTAAGTTTTAAACCCAAAGTCCATTTTTAGACAGCAGGAGCTGTCACACGTGACATATGTTTAAATCTACTTGACAGTAGTTGGTTTCTACAAAAAATGCAGGTAAGAAAGTTCTAGGCCCATATCTAGACGTAAATGGAGAGTGGGCCTGGAATGGTCATTCCTGTTGGCACCATGTAACCTTCATGTATGGTAAAATCCCAATTCAACTCTTATCAAAAGTATATCAATATGAATGGCCTTGACCTACTTTTGACATTTCATTTAATTTATTTCTCGGAGTCTAGAAGCCGTAGAGCTGTGGAAGGGCATACACATGCAGCACGCTCCTACCTAACGTAGGTCAATATGAATGACCTTCACCTACTTTAATCATTCAAGTTTTAGTTTCTGATATTCACCAAATTTTATTTGAAGGTTTGTTACATAGAGGAAATGACAACGAGTGTCAGATCCTTTTTATCACATGGCTCAAACTGTTACCCTCACATTATCGCCGATTCAGTGCTATATCCACGGACTCCACGGACTAAACGGGTGTTCCGGGACATTGACTAGACGAACATACTGACACTGCACGTGATTTATCACATGGAACTGCTTGTATTCCGTATAATATACCCATTACGTATTATACAATTATGGACTTTTCAGCTGTTATACATGATGTGATATGCACCAAAAAAATCATTATTGACCGAGGCGATAGCCGAGGTCAATAATGATTTTTTGGTACATATCAACATCATGTATAACAGCTGAAAAGTCCATAACTGTTTTATTATATAACCCTCAATTTACAATTATATAAAACAGGTCAATATCAAAAAAACAATTATATAAAACAGGTCAATATCAAAAAAACAGGTCAATATCGCTAGATATTTTTTCTAAAAAATTACTTTTTAGCCAATGAAAACGCGTCTATTTATAGGTTATATAATAATTCCTTATATTAACCATGCCTTATATTGACCATGTGTAATACAAGGGACCGAATCAAGTGCAGTGTCAGTATGTTCGTCAGCATGCATGTAATGGATTGGATTGGGATGGATTGGATGGGATGATGGGATAAAGCATAAGACCTGAACTATAACAGTAAACATCACAAAACCCATTTAACCACACAACAATTGTCCTACTGAGACGCAGCTACATCAATAATGAAACCACGAATCTGTTCTGACCGAATAGTATCTATTCTGTGTGAATCATCGGGTACATACAACCGATTTGTTTCATCGTATACCGTGTTAAACATTTTAAAGTAGTTACATATGTACATCTTCCTGTACATACATTCCTGTTCTACACACATTTTTACATATGTCGCTTTTCCTTTTTACACTTAGCAACAAAAAAAACATGTTTTTACATTTAGCTCCTTTTTTATTACATTTAACGACGCTCTAACATTTAAAGACTGTTGCATTTACATTTAGCCACCCTTTTTACGTTTAGCGACAAAAGTTTTTACATTTAGCGTTGCTACAGCCATGTTAGCAAATACGAGTATACACCTTTCCTCTGGAGCATCTTGTTTATTAAAGGGAGTGGAGACGATCTGGGAGAATAATGGATGTCTAATTACGAGTAAACCCACCATAATGTGTTTCAGTTACATATTAGTGTACATATACACTACACTAGGCCTCATAACATAGTCGAATTAATTATTGTTAATGAAATAGTTTGGTGGGGAAAACTCGATTTTGGTGCATACAGGTATTATACCACTAATTATTTTCCCCATTGACACCAGTGTTAAAGTGTCGCATATTAATGATTTGCTGCAAATTCAGCTCCAGTATGGATAATGCAGCAGTGTAATGTTCATATAGAAAACTAATTTTCCACTTGAAAAATCACCAGAAAAGGCGGGGTCACAAGACATGTAAGAAAGTTTTTGTTTACTAAACAGGTCAAGGGTACACAATATTTTTTGTTGATAAACAATATCAATGTCTGTCTACTTAATAGGCTGTTATATGCCAAATGTATTATTAGTTAAGTTTTGTACTTTGGAGAACAGCTGTTTTCATTGATTGACTGTTTTCATTGCTCACATAGAGTCGAAATTTCGAAAATGTTCATCAGTGATCCAGTAAAACTTATTAATACGCTTCTTATACATACAACCACAAAATCGAAAAGAAATCGGAAGTTTTCCCCTACTTATAATGCCCGTTTTCATCAAAAAAGGAATGATTACTTTTTATTATAGGAACTACATTACTTTTTATTATAGTAACTACATTCGACTACACCTCGGAGGCTTACATGTAATTAGTGGTGGTAAACCTACATCATAAACCCTAAGCAAATGATACCTGTAAAACGAGCCTTTTGATTCCCACATTTGGTAGTTTTAGAAAAATGCTTAGATCTCGCTTTTTCTGAACATTTACTTTTGGATTTTCATTGAAACGTCAAAAGGACATTGCAGACAGTGATATTCTTGCATATCGGACAAGGATATCCGTCATTTTACCGGGGCTAGATATTTCCATCTCACCCTAGGGTCGAGATAAAATTCACGCGCGCCAACATCCGGTATGCAGGAAAACATGCAAAACGTTAGTATCTGGCGGCGTCAACGCGCAACATGTCTCTGATATGCAAGAAAAAGAATCTAACCTGGGTATTCGGTTCAGATAGGGAATTCCAACCCTCGGTATAAGTGTTTTAATCAGAACCTCGGTTCCGATAAAAAACACTTATACCTCGGGTTGGAATTCCCTATCTTCACCGGATACCCATGAACGATTCTTATATTCAACTTCCTGGGGAAATGGCTGACAGTAAAAAATAAATGAATAAATGAGTGAGTGAGTGAGTGAGTGAGTTTGTGCGTGCGTGCGTGCGGTGATTGAGTGAGTGAGTGAGGAAGGGAGGGAGGGAGGGAGGGAGGGAGGGTGGGAGGGAGGGAGGTGAGTGAGTGAGTGAGTGAGTGAGTGAGTGAGTGAGTGAGTGAGTGTAAATAGATAAATAAATAAATAAATAAAAATAAAAAAATGAAGTAAATACAGGGACACGGCAGTCTTGATTTTGTAAAACTCGCGGCGTCACATTCGTTTTTCTACATAAACTGCATGTGTTCAATCATTAATCTTAATTATGAAAATAGTATAAAGCAATTGTAACTGTTGGTTACATTTCACCAGTAAAATTCAATCCTATGCTAGAATAACGAAGAAAAGTTGAACTCATAATCGTATTTAAATATATAAAATAATAATTGAATGTTGTTTAACGGCTCATCAACACAGGTTATTTAGAGCCGCCACAGAGAGATAGGAATCCGGGAACCGTGCCCTACTCTTATTATCGAATAGATTCCTATGGTTCTAAACTCAGTGGCACTACGGAGGATTGAACCCGGGGCCTCCGGTTACAAATCCGCCGCGCTACCAACTGCACCTCGCCAGCCCTCTATATAAAATAACCTGACATAACATAATTTTATTCAGCATTAAACCACAATACAATAGTTTATAGCCTACATGTATGAAAATACAAAAGTCTGTCTCTGCGTGTCATGGTGACTTATAGCCGTCATAAATATATAATACGTTTTACTAGGAGGAAAGCAAATATGTGTGTTTATATTAACACTTCTTTTTATAATTCAAGTTCATTAAATAGCATTAGCCATAAATGTATATCACGCACATACGAATATGCCGAGTTCACCCACCTTCGTCATACATGCATATATACATTAATTATTTTGAATACGTTTAAAGGCATAATATAAATATTGACTTAATTGTTCCAAATCATATTTAGATTGCTTTGACATAAGAGGGTCTAATTTATCAAGTGTTAGCCATCTGCAGAAATATCTAGGCAGAACTCTTGTTCTTATCTCAATAACTCGCATATTGCAAAAAAATGCAAATCCTTCCATTCCGTTCAATATTGTTATTTATCATGCAGATATGCACTTTCTTTTCTGCCTAATAAAGGGATGACCTAATAAATTTTGCTTTAATTAGGCACTGACCAATAAAGCAAATAAATGCGGAATCCCTCGGCGTTTATTATACGTAACGTTAGCTGACGTCATGCACATAACGTTGCCTGACGTCATAAAACAAACAAAAAACAACAACATGGCGACATCCTCGATAAGCGTACCATTCTGAGAAATAGGTAATAATAGTAATTCATACAGAAAATATGGATAATCTACATGGTAAATAGAATATTATGTCAGTGCCTTTTACTATCAAGTTTATTAGGCGCGGCTTAGAAAACGAAGAATATATTTCGTTTTCTAAGCCTAAACTTGATAGCCTCGCCATTCTTCGTTTACTAAGCCGCGCCTAATAAACTTGATAGTAAAAGGCACTGAATAATATTCTCTATGTCTACCTGTTTCGATAGCAAGTGCATGTGCAGATATTCTAAATTTCGCAATTCGGAATTTAGGAGTAGTAATTGTACTTAAATAATGTTCATAGTTAAAATTAGATTTAAATCTACTATATGCCAATTATTGATAGATCCAAACCTGATTGCTTGTATCGATCTAAAATTCTGAGTTTAATTTGATCGTAAGGGATATCGATCGTTAGTTGACTATGCCAAACATCCGAAAACTCAAGATTTTCTAATTCTCTCTTAATATATCACGCTCAGTTCATACGATTAAAATTGTGATTATTATTGTATTCGCGTTCTTGTTTTATCATGATGTAAGTTTTATGAATCAAGGAATCGCGTTTGGTAAGCACTTTAACCCAGTATTTATGCATTCTCAGTTTCCTGTATATTTTTAAAGGGTAACGACCTAGATCACCGTATAAACCTTCTAAATGTGTCGATTTTCTGATACATAAGATGTTTCTGCAAAATTTATTATGAACAATTTCTACGGTAGGAGCTTCATGGAAACCCAACACTTTAAAAAAGACCCAACAAGAGAGTCAAATAATTTACACTTCTCATTGAGGGATTGTTATTTGATTGAATACATATGAGTATGACACATGCTGTGCTAAATGCTGCTGGGTTCTTGACCAGTTAGCGTTTTTGAAAAATTTCACTCCTAAATATTTAAATGATGAAACTATTCTAACTAACTGAAGTCCATTCAAAACAAATGCAGGATTTGAGGATCTCCCATTTTTGAAGATCATTATTTTTGTCTTACTTGTGTTAATTTTAAGTCCCCAAACATTACAATAATTCTGTTTATTATACCTCAAATAAAACGCCCATGCTAAATCCCCATAAACAACAATGTGTAATTTCTTACTATCTCACGCAAGGGTGATAGTGCAGGGTGATAGTAAATCGCAGGGTGATAGTAAAAAATAATCACATGCGCAGTTTTGATGCGCGTTGGAGTGCGTACTGTTTCGGTGACGTCATGGGCTCAGTATGGTGAAATGCTATTTTTAATTCATCATAACTTCAAAAGTACTTTACTGATTTTAATAAACTACCACTCATTTTTTTAGTTACGTTATTTACAAGTCAACGCTATAACTTTCATTGACATATTTTGAAAAAAAGTTGTTTTTGAAATAAAATAAAAAATAAGAAAAAAAACCGGCAAAGGGAAATCTGTACTAAAAATGAACCTTATTTTGGCACGAGCGGATTTCGGTATTATAAAATAAATATCACATTCATCAGAGGTTGATAGTAAGAATGTTCACCATGCTTGATACAAACTTCAAGATTGCCGTGTGTCCCTTTAAAACAGAACGCTGTGACCCTATTAATCTGGATTCAATGATGGCTGCTGCGTCATATTTGGATTTATATAGGACAGTACTGTGATCACCACTTGTTTAATAAATGATTAATTGACAGAACCATTGCAAGCCATTTTAAGCATGTTACCTGATTATAAATACATGTAGCTTCTTGTAGGCTATACTTCTTAAAAACTCCTTTCATTTACAGTTGAAATATACTTCAAATTGCATCTGAGCAAACCGTGATTTCTAACAAGATAGGTCACCCAAAGGGCAACTCCCTCCTACACCCACCTCTTGATATTCGAATTTAACTTCCCCTATCCCTTAAATTATTTCTGTGGAAGAGCCTGGACCTGTAGTGCCTCTTGTTACTAAAGCTGTAATAAATAGTTTCCAATAAAACAAGAGGCCCAAGAGGGCCTGTATCGATCTACTGGCTGTACACATGTGACCCGAGTATCACCATTTGGATAAACTTTGAAGAGGACCATAAGCTTATGATAAATATAAAATATTAAACCTTTAGCCCTTGTAGTTTTAGAGAAGAAGATTTTTAAAATAAAATTCCAATATAAGTCTATGAAAAACATGTGACGCCAGGAGCGGCCAAAGTTGACCCAATGGTCACCATTTCAACAAATTGGTAGAGGACCAGAAGCTTCTTTTTTTTCGGTCTCCATATTTTGGAGACCCATTTATTCTCCCCGTCCAATGATGTACGAGGGGTCGAGGAGGACCATCCCCTTGTACACCTTACAACATTTACATTAATTTTTTTTACAGTTTTTTACAAAAATATGTATAACAAAATCCTAAATCAATAATACTCACTCAGATCTCTCAATCATTCGCTCACTAGTTTACTATACATTACCACTATTTTATAGAACTTAATGACAAAAATTAATCTTTCAATTGAAAATTTCTGTTGAGTATTTTTATTTGGTTATAAGTGAGTTTTTATGGTTTTGGTAACACATTTACATTCACACATGAATGCAAAAAAGTGAATATATTAATTATAATATGATTAAAAATTGATTGACTTAACTTTATTGGTTTGGGAGCATGATGGGGTGGGGGTTGGGGTTGAGGATATGGATTAGTATCTGGCGTTCTATTGTTCAAAAATAACAAATACACATCTGGGTCTTATTTTTCCGAACTTAACAGTTCGTGAAACTTTTCCCATGAATTTAAAAATATGTTGTAGTTGTTTTCAACAATGGATATTTCTTTGCTTGTTTTATACAAAAGTTGGATTCTGTGCTTCAGTGTTGTAATTGTGGGTATGTTTTTTGAGCATCTGCAGTAATATAAGTAGTATTTTGTCTCTAAAAGGATGAGCTGGATTAAGTTGCTTACATTTTTGTCATATGTTCCAAAGATAAATGATTTTTCTTCAAGAGTAATTTCAATATCTTTTGTGAGCAACCAATCTTTAAGTTTACTTAATATATTTTTTGTTTTCTCACATTCCCATAAAATATGTATAATTGTTTCGGAGGCCGATGAACAGAAAGAACATATTGGATTGTCAAGTATTTTTATCTTATGTAGAAAACTAATTGTTGCTAAGAGGTTATGGTTGATGCGTGTCTGGAACCATTGCAATGTAGTATCTTTGGTTATTGAAAAAGGCCAAGTAAAAATCTGTTTCCAAACTGAGTTGCTGATTTGGTACTGTTTATTCCATGAAAGTTTTGCAGTAGGGATTTCAAGATTTTGGTTTAGTAGAAGATACATGTCTTTTATTCACTTCTCATTTTTTATGTATATTTTAATAGGATTTGGTATGATGGGGTTTTCAAGCTTGCTTGTAGCTTCTATGTTGTTATCTTTTTTCATTTTTTTGACAGCAGTTACTAAACTGTGGTACTGTAGAAAATGAATGTTTACATCAAATGCATGCTTTATTTCTTCCTGTGTGAACAAATTCCCATCAATTTTTGTAATGTCATTTATAGTATACATTCCTTTATCAAACCAGGATTTTATAAAATAGCTTTTTGACCCTACCCTGACATTTTCGTTATAAAAGATTGGGCTTGATATGTATAGATCTGTGTTCACTGGCTTGGGCCTGGATAGTATTAGTATGTGTGACTTTAAAACATCTTTCCAAAAGGGGTTTGATATAATTCCTAACAGTTTAAATCTAGAGTTTCCCCATGTCAGTTTCCATTTAGTTTTTATTGAATGTGTGCTATATTTCATTGAGCCTAACCAAACCGCCTGCGTTTTTTCAAAGTTAACTTTTAATCCAGAAATATTAGCAAAGAGATCCAGCTCACGTAATGTTTCATTCAATGAGGTTTCAGACCTATCTAAAAATGAAGTTGTGTCATCGGCAAATTGTGTTAACTTGTATTCTTTATTGTTTATTTTAATCCCTTGTATCTTTTTGTTATGCCTAATTTTTATAGCCAAGATTTCCGCGCATAAAATAAATATATAAGGGGACAGGGGATCGCCTTGCCTACAGCCGCGTGCAATACTGAAAAGGGATGACAAATTACCTCCTTGATTAACAGACAACTGATCATTTTTATAAAACAGAGTTATCCATGCTTGTATTGATGGACCAAAATAAAAAAAAACTTCAATACTTTTTGTATAAAGGACCATGACAAAGAATCAAAGGCTTTTTCAAAATCAACAAGTAGAAGTAATCCTGATTTATGTTTTTCTTCTAAATAATGCATTATGTCATATGTCAGTCTTGTATTTTCGCCCAAAAAACGACCTGCTAAAAATCCTGTTTGATCTCTATTAATAAGCTTATATAATACAGTTTTTATTCTATTAGCTACAGAGGCAGACGCCATTTTATATACAGTATTTAAAAGAGAAATAGGTTTATAGTTCTTTAAAAAATATCTATCCTTGTTATCTTTGGGTATTAGGGTAACAATACCTTGTCTTTGTGTTATAAATAACTCTCCTATTTCATAACTATAATTAAGGGCCCTGAGGACAAAGTGTCCTAATTGTCTCCAAAATATCTTGTAAAACTCACATGTATATCCACTACTGCCGGGGCTGCGGTTATTAGTCATATTTTTTAATGAGGAAGACAATTCTAAATATGTTAGTAAACCTTCAAGATTATTTGATTCTTTGTGGTCCAGTTTAGGAATATTAACATTTTTCAAATGTTCATTTAGGTCTATATCTTGCAATTTGTTTTATCTCTACTACTATATAACGTTTTATAAAAATCCTCTGTTTCTTTTAATATTTCATGCTGGTCTGTTATTATTTTTCCGTCCTCTTTTTTAAAGTAGGTATGATTTTGCTAAGGTAATTGTGCGATTCTAGGGCGCAAAAATATTTTGTTGGTTTTTCTCCCTCGATTATATTTGTTGCTCTTGATCTTATAACAGAACCCATTATTTTAGTTTTCCTAATATCTTTTAGCTCACACTGTAGTAAAACCAATTCCTCTACTTTTTCTGCATTTAAATCTTTTTACTAGCTGTGATATTTTTTGAACAATTTTTTATTCCTTTTCGTCTCTTTGCTTTTTTATGTAACTGGAGTATGAAATGGATTTTCCTCTCAGTTCCATCATAAGTGTTTCCAGAAACAGTTGATCATTGATTGTAAATTGAATTTCATTATTAGGTATGTTTTCTAAATTTTCTAAATCATATATAGGAAGAGGGTATTGTTTTTTTATTTCTTGAATTTTGTCCTTGATAGTTTCTAAATATTGCATATCTTTAAGCAATGAATTATTATGTTTCCAAAGAGGTTTACCTTTTATAAATTCATTAAAACTTAAAATCAATTGAACAGGTGAATGATCAGATCTGTAACTATTTTCTATAATGCAGCTTTTAATAGAAGTTTGAAAGTTTTTTCATATATTAAAACAAAATCTAAACGGGCTTGTTGAAATGGCTGGCGTCTCCGCCATGAGTATCTCTTTATTGTGGGATGGGTTTCTCTAAATGGGTCTATCAGGTACTTATTTTGTATAATTTCTAGAAGTTTGTCTCTAGCTTTTTTATTGTTTATGGCTTTGTAATTACAGTAGTCTAGATCAGGATTAATGACAATATTAAAATCACTGCACCATATAATGTGCTCATTATTTAATTCCTCAACTGTATTTATTACACTTCCAGAAGCTTATGGTAAATACAAAATATTAAACCTTTGGCTCTTGTAGTTTCAGGTTTTCCCTATAAAAGTATATAAAACATGTGACCCTGGGACGGCCCCAAATTTGACTCCAGGGCCCAAATTTGAACACATTTGTTAGAGGAGCATAAGCTTATGGTAAATGCAAAATACTAAACCTTTGGCTCTTGAAGTTTCAGAAAGACGATGTTCCCTATATAAGTCTGGAGCGGGGCCAAATTTTGCAATATGTGACCCCTGGAGCGGGGCCAAATTGGACCCAAGGTCACGATTTGAACAATCTAGGTAGAGGACCATAACCTTATGGTGAATGAAAAATAATAAAACATTGGCTCTTTTAGTTTTAGAAAGATGATTTTTTTAAAAGTGTTTCCCTCTGTATGTCTATGCCTCTGTATGTCTATGCAAAATATGTGACCACTGGGGTAGGGCCAAGTTCGACCCCAGGGTCACCATTTGAACAAACTTGGTAGAGGATCATAAGCTTGTGGTAAATCCAAAATAGTAAACGTCCAGGCTATTGTAGTTTTAGAAAAAAAAAAAATTTTAAGTTTTTCCCTATACAAGTCTATGTAAAGCATGTGACCACTGGGGCGGGGCCAAAGTGGACATTTGAACAACTTTGTAGAGGACCATTATTAGTTATTGGGTTTGTTACTGACCCCTACAGAAATATGTGGGGTCAGTCAGATTTATAGGGGGAGAGGCGATATTTGATCTGACTGACCCCACTTATTTCTGTAGGGGGTCAGTAACAAACCCAATAACAGATTTATTGCAGCGAGCTCCTTCTTTATTAAGGCAAACGCCGATATTTAACCCATTTTAATGGAGCGTCAACGTCATTGAGACGTTCATGCAGTTTGACGTCATGACGTTGACGTCACGACCGGTACAGTTTATCACAGTTTTATTATAAACATTATCAAATTTGTTTCTAACGCCTGAAAGAACTATTTGCAAATGATTTAAACTTTGAATTGGCATTGTAGTCCATATTGTTTCAGTGACCCTCTATGAAATCTACTGACCTACTATAGAATAATAGAGGGGTGTCCGCTCTAATCCAATGAAATTCCTAGGATTTTGTGCGAGGTGCAATAAAAGCTTATAGTAAATCAAAATATTAAACTTCTGGCTCTTGCAGTTTCAGAGAAGAATATATTTAAGTGTTTTGCCTATATAAATCTATGTAAACCTTGCGACCTCTAGGGCGGGCCCAATTTCACCTCAGGGTCACCATTTGAACAAACTTGGTAGAGGACCATAATTTGATGGTAAATGCAAAATATTAAATATTTGGTTCTTGTAGTTTCAGAAAATACTATGTTTTAATTGTTTCCCTATATAGAATCTACATGTAAGTCTATGTAAAATATGTGACGCGTGGGGCGGGGTCAAATTTGACACCATGGTCACCATTTGGACAAACTATGTAGAAGACTATTAGCTTATGGTAAATGCAAAATATTTATTTTCTGACTCTTGTAGTTTTAGAAAATCTGATTTTTTAAAAAGTGTTTCCCTGTACAAGTCTATGCCAAATTTAACCCCGGGTCACCATTTAAACAAACTTCATACAGGACCATAAACTTATGGTAAATGCAAAATAGTAAACTCTTATAGTTTCAGAGAAGAAACTGTTTTAAGTTCAAAGGTTTTCCTTTGTAAGTCTTGTAAGTTATGTGACCCCTGGAGCGGGGCCAAATTGGACCCCAGGGTCATCATTTGAACAATCTAGGTAGAAGATCTCTAGTGTACATAACTGTTCCGACGCGACTGGTTTTCGAACTCGTCCAAGCTTTCATTGGTATAAAGACACTGATAACGTTTGGTAAATATCAAATGCAAAATGAAGAGGCTAGATTGTTCACAAGGTTAAATAAGGCATTTTTCCGTAAGTCAAGTGGCCATAACTTTGGTATTACTTGTCCGATATATCTTGTTTTCGGCCTTGTCCAAGCTTTCATCAATATCAACAATATGTACAGGTTTCATAAAGATTAAATACAAAATGAAGGTGCTAGAGTGTTCACAAGGCTTAATATGGCATTCTTAAGCAAAACAATGGCCATAACTCTGGTGTTACTAATTCGATCCTGCTGGTTTTCGAACATGTCCGAACTTTGATTGATATAAAGAAACTCTCAAAGGTTTCGTAAAGATCGGATTAATAATGAAGTTCCTATTGCGCTAACTAGGCAAAAGTTAACGGACGACGGACGACGACGGACAACTCGCCATCCCATAAGCACTGCTGGCTAAATGGGAGAGGTTGGAGGCGAATTATTGACACCAAATATATTTGTCCTGTATAACCCATATCAGAAAAAGATATATTTATCTTGGCTCAAAGAGCAACTTAAGGTTAACCCAAAGAAGAATCTACGTTTCTGTCATGTTTCATTAAAATGTTTAAATTATTCAATAGCATTACTTCATTAAAAAAAAAAAGATAAAAAGTTTTGGAGTTGGTGAAAACTTGCAAGAGTATTTTATGTGTGAATCTTGTTGCTCGTCTTTTATAATTTCGCCATCCCTATTATCTGCGCGTGCTATGTAGTCCATCTAAGCAGTATTAATTAATTGTGGGTTTCGGAAATAGTTTCGGAAATGGAACTGCTAGTAATACCCACTAAATCATCTTATGGCGGAGAATTTATAAAGAAACCTTATTAATTTCGTCCTTTATTACTGTCATTTACTGTCATTAATGGGCCTTCTTTTGCTCGTCAATTATTAAGTAGCTCTAGCACGAACAGAAACCGTGGAGTCAACGATGAATGATGGACTTTCTTAAAATGGCCGTACTTTTATATTTACCTGTGACAGGGTATATTTCATAATGTTTACATCGTGATGTGGGTGAACGTTGAGCAACGTGCTATTATGGTATTTTCTTGCTTCCTATATAGACTCTGCTTTAGAGCGGCAGACCTCTGCCCCGCGTGGTTTTGCGTCCCCTGGTGGAGGTATGTCTGATGGGAAACTGCCTCCTTTATCTCCTCTCTCTGTCTCTCTCTCTCTCTCTCTCTCTCTGAGGTTGCTGTCCTAATATAACCCGTTTCGTTTCATTTTAAAGGGACACATGGCAATCTTGATTTTGTAAAAACTTGCGGCGTCCCGTTAGTTTTTTTCCATAACTTACTTTTGTTCAATTATTAACATTAATTACAGAGAATAGTAAACAGCAAACTTTGTTTACGTATTACTAAATGTTGATTATATTGTACAATAATATATTTAAACATTTGGTAGAATATCGAAGACAATTTGAAGCACAAAATGTTACTTAATTATATGCAAGCGGTTTAAAAGTTAAAGTGAACTGGATTAATAAATCGAGATGCCAATTTAATTATTGATAAAAACTTCAATATTGCCATTTGTCCCTTTAATAAAAACACACGTGTTTATATGATAGCGTTACTAAGTGTTTCTATATTACATGTGCAGTAGGTATTTTATATTAAAGGCATACTAAACAATAAGGCGTAAAACACGAAATGAATCGATTTTTGTTTAACGGCTCATAAACACAGTACATCCTATTTAGAGCCAGACCAGAGAGAGAGAGAGAGAGAGAGAGAGAGAGAGAGAGAGAGAGAGAGAGAGAGAGAGAGAGAGAGAGAGGAACATGCCCTGCTCTTACTTACGAATAGAATCATATGGTTCGTTTACGTGCTCGGAGGATAGAGTCCTCCGATACACGGGACAGCCCGATTTATGTCCCCACCGGACGGACGACGCTAAGGGAACGTGTCTTGTCCAAGAACACACCTACGAAACTCAGTGGCGTCGGTGAGGCTTGAACCGGAGTCATCTAGTTTAAAATCCAACAACCAATATTTCTATTATATTAAACAGAACATGAGAAGATTGAACTATTTTCACCTTTCCATAAGCCTTAGTGCACATATTTATTGATTTCTCGCTTAACAATAAAAAAAATATTCCGATGCAATTCGATACTTATTCATCACGGAAATGATATTTTAGTTCACGAAACACATTTACAATCGATGAAACATACTTTTCTTCATTTTGATCCCGTTTCAAAATGGAAACGGGTGAATAATAATCTATATACTAATATCTATGTTTCTTCCAATATATATTTTTTCAAGAATAACATTTTCTTTTTGTTTTTGTATGGTGTTTTGCGTAATTTTGAACACATGTAAGGTTGTATATGACGGTCGATTATTTTTTTGTTTTGGGTGGAGGCAGACCACCCACTTTTCCTGGGTAAAACAAGTATTGTACACCTCCCGCCATCCGTAAGAATCGACAACAATCCTCACTTACAAGTCGAGCTCCCGGTGGGATTCGAACCCGCAGCGGTGAAAGGCGAGAAGGTAACTTACAGCACAACGTCGTTGGCCTCTCGGCCACGGATACGCCACCTCAAGAATAAGAAGTAGTAATACTAAAATATTTGAACTGTGGGAAAATAAAAGCCCCGTTTCACCACCTCTGTAGAGCTATTAATAATACAGGGCCACACTATGCCATACGCTGAATCCATCATAATGAATATAAAGATAGTAGCATGATATATCGCATTCAGTTTTAGCTCGACAATTTGAAGATGGTTTGTTTGTTTGAATGGTGTTTTACGTCATTTTTAGCACATGCTAGGCCATAAATATATATATATATATATATTTTTTTTTTTTGTAGAGACAGACCATCCCATTTTTTCTGGGTAGAAGCAGTACCATATACCTCCCGTCATCCGTAAACATCGACGTTTACACTTGACACATCGACCTTCCAGTTGGATTCGAACCCGCAGCGGTGAGAGGCGAGCACGTTTTAGACGCAGCGTCTTTACTATCCAGTAGATCCATTCGCCGAGAAGAAGTTGTCCTAGCCCGGTGCATTATAGGCTACTCATTCGTTTTTATTACAAGCTGAGCAATTGCCAGAATGTATACCCTGCATTGCACCGTTAACGGTCAAACACATCGTGTTGGAATGTGTAGACTTTGATCCTATGCGTCAAAGGTACTACAATGTTAATACGACGAAAGAGTTATTTGATACTATAGATTTTAGTCTTGTTTTAGATTTCCTAAAAGAAATCAGGCTATAAAGATTATTATATTTACTTGTTTATATACCCGTTGACGGGTATTTGTTGATTTACATATATAGTTTATATTACTACCATACCATCCTTTATTTTTTGATAGTTTTATCTTTATATATTTACAATAATTTTTAATTACTACTTAATTTCTTCATATTTCGTCGGTTTTTGCGCACAATATGACCTATTTATGTGTCGACGTGCCGTAAAACACCATTCATTCATTCATTCTTTACTATCCTGACCACGGAGGTAATTTGAAGGTGACGAAAGCTTATGTAACCACCCCGGCGCCGTAGTCTCACTCCACATCGAGTTTTGCCTGTACGCAGTGTCAACAGGTCTTTCTTGCATACCGGACAAGGATATCCATAATTTTACCGGGGCTAGATATTTCCATCTCACCCTAGGGTCGAGATAAAATTCACGCGCGCCAAGATCCGGTATGCAGGAAAACATGCAAAACGTTAGTAGCTGGCGGCGTCAACGCACAACATGTCTCTGATATGCAAGAAAAAGAATCTATCATGGGTGTTCTGTTCAGATAGGAATTCCAACCCTCGGTATAAGTGTTTTAATCGAAACCTCGGCAGAGCCTCGGTTCTGATAAAAACACATACCTCGGGTTGAAATTCCCTATCTTCACCGGATACCCATGAAAGATTCTTATAATCTTGCCCTAGCTCAAATATTTGGACAAGAGTTTGAATTCGAACCCGCAGCAGTGATAAGCGAGACAGTACGCCTTTACTATCCCAGCCATATGGAAAGAACATGTTCTTCGACAAAGCGAGTAGGGGAGCCACGCTGTTCTCCAACACCTCAGAACTTGTTCTTCGACAAAGCGAGCAGGGGAGCCACGCTGTTCTCCAACAGCTCAGAACTTGTTCTTCGACAAAGCGAGCAGGGGAGCCACGCTGTTCTCCAACAGCTCAGAACTTGTTCTTCGACAAAGCGAGCAGGGGAGCCACGCTGTTCTCCAACAGCTCAGAACTTGTTCTTCGACAAAGCGAGCAGGGGAGCCACGCTGTTCTCCAACAGCTCAGAACTTGTTCTTCGACAAAGCGAGCAGGGGAGCCACGCTGTTCTCCAACAGCTCAGAACTTGTTCTTCGACAAAGCGAGCAGGGGAGCCACGCTGTTCTCCAACAGCTCTTGTTTAAACCACGTCAGTATCTGACAAACATGGATTCGGTATACGATAGGGTTTCGGCTAAGATACAAGAAAACCATAAAAGGCGCGCTTATCTCCTCGTTCTATCCATCATTGTCTTTGGCCATTATCCGATACTCAAATTAATTAGAAAAGTAATACAAGTTTTTTTCTAGGAGTTGGGAAAGATAAACGGAAATGACGTCAAGCGCACGGGGAACTTTTTTTCTCCTTGGCTTATAAGGAATAGAGGCGTCTTATGAATATTCATGAGATGATTTAATATAAATACCCGTCTGAAGTAATTAATTTTTCAGAACAGCAGGAAGGATAAGATCACGAACACTCACCGGAATATTTGTATACTTTTCAGGTAAGACTTGTATTGTCTACATTTTATTATATAAGTAATTCGTATAACTCTTTTTGAACATTTTCACTTCTAAATTAAGTAGGTGTACTACAAATTACTAAACATACATATAATCATCCAGGGTCCATATTCATAAAGCATTTTAGCAATATCTTAAGTAAATCTTTTTCAATTTTTTAAACAATTTTTCTATCGATTTAAGACGTTTCTAAATATTGTTAATAAGGTTATGGCTAAATAAAACCTACAGCTAAATATTTATCTTAAAAGAGATGGTTTGTAGTGTCCCTGAGATGTTAATAAGGATATTTAAAAAATATGTACATTTTTTATTTAAGTGATATTTTCTACTTACGTGAATAAGGGCCCTGGACCCAGTTTGTTCAAAGATCTTTTAACTTAATCGAGCGTTAAGTCAAAATTTCAAATCTATCTGAATTTCCGATAAATGAATATTTCTACCAGAAATTGAGCATGTGAAAGCACTATGTTAAGAAGAAATGCAAATTAAAAAACTTTCAGTAATACAAAGCATAATTTTATGAGAAAACGTACTTTGAAAGTTTACACTAACCACAGATTAAGCTAATCGATCTTTGAACAACTGGGCCCAGGCCCCATATTCTCGAAACTTGCTCAGCCAAACTCCCATTTTGTAGCTCAGCTTGCGCTTGAAAGTTCGACTCAAAATTTTCGAAAATATGGGGGTTATCTCTAAATGCTCTATAATTTCATAAAGTAGCTATCCCGCCAACAACAGCCACAGTTTACATCATATGTACACCGTTTCTAAACCTACTGACGACGAGGTATATATATATATATAACTTACATATTTTAAGAACCTAATCTCTATAGACACAGTATGAATGGCTTTAACTAGCCAAACCAAACCCAAAACTGTAGCGTCGAATTAAGAGTTACCAATCCATAATTCATTTTACGCATATTCGATCACGGGTATTTTAAGAACCCGTGAAACAAATGTACTTTAAATTGGCACATATGCATTATTATATGAACTGAACCCCTTGATAGAGTTCCGCTAATTGATTTTGTAGTGTAATTTTGCCGTTAATTGGTGGGTTAGTTTCTTTAATATATATCCCATTATGTTGTAAATACTGTAAATATTTTGAGGGATTCGTGGACGATTTATTATTCAAAGTAAGCTATATTGATTAAGAACAGAACAGACATTTTATTTTTACTTATTCATACAGTATCTCGTCATCACAACATATTATACATTAATTACAACGCATGACAGGCAAACGCGTCAACACGCGCTCACGCACGCGCATCAAGAAACGGCAATATTGATTATTTGTTTTTTTTCAAACTCGTTGCGCCCGGTAGTTTTTCTACATAACTTGAATCTGTTCAATCATTTAATATTAATTATGAGTATTGTATCATAGTATGAAGGAACTTGTATTTAAATTCAAGATTGTCATGTCTCCCTTTAAGCGAATCGCTTATCAAGTGTTTCAGGTTAAAGAAATTTACCGCCAAATAACGACAAAAACGGAACTAAAAAGCGTTTATCAACACTCTATACAGGTGTTCAGGTCATATACTAATGTGTATGTGCCGATTAAAGGTGTGGGTTTATTCACGGGGTTCTTAAAATACCCATGATTGAATATGCGTAAAATGAGTTGGTATCTCCTAATTCGGCGCTCCAGTTTTGGGTCTTGGACTGGGTCAGGTTAAAGCAGTTTATATTGTGTCTATGAGTGGATTCTCAAAATACGTACGTTATGTATACTGAAACGAAAAAGAAACGCAACTACACAATATATATTGTATAGTGGAATGCGTGGTCCAGTGGTAGAGCGCCGAACTCCTGATCGAGAGGTCGTGGGTTCGATCCTCCGTCGCGGCCACGTTATTTATCCTTGAGCAAGATAATTAATCCACATTGCTTAGTACTGGTTCTACCCATGAAGCCACCGAGAGTGATTAATCTAAGTTGCAAGAACTTGTTTCGCAATCGATGTAAAATAAATATGTTTAAATTAAAACAATCGAATGGTACATGGCTACGTAAGACTTTTCCTTTCTGAAAAAACAACAACAACAAATAAATAAATAAAACAACACATAACACAGCACATAGTATTCCTTCAAAGTTTCATTATTGACAGAGTACGCGTTTGGGCTCAAGCATGTGAGCAAACTTAAGATACAAAACTTTGCAAACTCTACGTTAAATACAGTACTGAAATGGCTCAATTTTGCAAAGAGGAACTTAAACATTTATGAATTTCTAGTTGCAAAGAGTACTGTGATTAAAACGTCTACAACATCACAGTTGTGTCCTTTCTCTAACTAACTTCAACTCTTTTTTATTTTACAAAACATCTTGGGATTTCTTTGGAATATTATGTGGAATTAAGTGTGCAGTAAATACAATACATAGCGGAAATTGCCGGGTTGCGTTTTTCGCTTCAGTATATATACCTCGTCGTCAGTATATATACCTCATCGTCAGTATACATACCTCGTCGTCAGTATAGGCTTACAATGTAAATGTTGCATGTTGGTGGCGGGATAGGGACTTCAAGGAGTCTACAAGTGAAACATAGTTATTCGATAGTAAATCTACCTATTCCCTACTCTCTCCCCCAACCCAATCCCTGACGAGAGCGGCTATTTTAAAAGTAAATTTAACCCTTTAGCTGACTTTTACTACCAGTGTAAACCCAGATCAGCGTGCACATGATGTGAAGGGTTAATAACATTTCAGCGTATAAATTACAGTATAAGATAATTGATAACTACTCTAAGTTAAAGATACGCCGAATAAAAAAGGGGCACACGGCAATATTTAGACGTGAGAATCGTGCCTCTTATGGTAGTATGTATCATAGATGGTTGATGGTAGGTACACACCATAAGAGCTACGATTCTCGCAGATAGGCAATAGTATAAATAAAGAATTTATCAATCGTAAATAGGATGTATTAATCTAGTACCATTTGTTACTCACGCACTCTTAATGTCGTGAGTAAATCAAGTAATTCTCTTTTCTTCACGCATGTAAACACAACAGAAACAATCTTAGGTAATAGACGTATATATAAATTCAGGCAGATAATAAACAGAGAATTTCAAAAAGAACGTTCTGATCTGATCCAAGTCCAATCGCGAGAAGTGAGAAGTCCTCCTGGTACAGATACGGGTGATGGAAGAAATACTTCTGAAAAAACCTAAAGACTAACAACTTTCTTTAACACAAATGTAAAAACTTTTTTTTTCCACAAATAGGAGAAATGTATACATGCATGGGGATAAATATACATATACATGTATATGCAAAAGATACATTTACGCTTTCCATAGAAAACAAAAAAAATAGTTCTCTACCGAATTAAAAAATATACAAATCCTCAAGTGATCAGAATAGCCTAAGAAACGCGCCAAAGGAATACCCAATTTGCACGAGAAAAACGTGTAACCGAACACAAATAAATGACATTACTAGTGACATGTTGTTCCGATACGAGACTAATTTCATACATAAAATCTGTTTGCACATATAAATTTAAAAAACCAACAGAGACGTAATAATTCAGTAATCTTCTTAGTTGTCTGAGAAAAGGTAATAAAACGGTGTTACATTACCATATGTTTAAATATATTATTGGCTAACTATACTAAACCAAACAGCTAACGCACCAGTAGACAATACCTTTAATGTATGAACTTATTTTTGCCGACTGGTACCGACACGACAGGTGATTTAAATGATTTTTTTTTAATTTACAGTCGTTATTGACATTTGTCTCGTTCAGAATGAAATTTGTTTTGATTTATTGATTGTTATTATTGAGATATTAAAGGTATTGTCTACTGGTGCGTTAGCTGTTTGGTTCAGTAAATATATGTAGAATCAACAATTAAATGGGCACACGGCAATCTTAAAGCGTTTAACAAGCTTTGAAATGAGCGTCTCGATTTATTTATCCAGTATCATTTTGACTTTGAATCCGGATGCGTGCATACAATTAAATAAAATAAAGAGAGTTTTCATATTTCGTTTTATTTTACTTTAGGTTTAAATATATTATTAGTGCAGTATAATCAACAGTAAATAATATGTGAAAACAATTTGCGTTATACTTTTCTCATAATATAATATTATTTCAAGACGTGTATAAGAACTTGAATATTTATTACCCAGTTCACTTTGGATTGAAGTAAAAGATAAAAGTGAAAATGTTTTAGTATGTACTGTTTATCGCAAGCTTAGTCTCATCAGCTAGTATAAACGACATGGAAGGAATCCTTAATCATGATTTATTAATGAGTACGCAATGATCAAAACAATGGCTTGTACAATTTAATCTTGCCAAAACAGAAGTGATGTTCTTTTCTTCAATGAATAATGATCGTCGTCCAACTTTATATCTAGACAATGTCCCTTTGACTTTTGTGACAGCCACAAACATCTAGGAGTAACATTAGGTAATAACGGAAAAGGGCCGAATTGCTTCTGCTTCAAAGGTTCTTGGTTTAATGCGAATACTTAAATATAAAGTAGCTCGTAAAACACTTAATCAGATATACTTGTCTTTTATGCGTCCAATATTGGAATATGCTTCCATAGGATAGATGTACTTCTTCTCGCTTTCGAAAGTTACAGTATGAAGCAGCTTGTATTGTGACGGGACTGATTCGTTCAGTATCCATACATCGTTTAATATCTGATATAGGATGGGCATCACTTTCCGATAGAAGGAAAATGCAAAAACGTATTTCAGTCTATAATGTTAAAAATGGATCCGTTCCAAATTATATCTCAATCTTTTCCCGCAGCTAGTAGGAGATGTCAGTGCATACCCTCTCAGAAATAACGACAACTATGCCACTATTGCTAGGAGAACTGAAATATACAGTTTAGTTTAATAATATTTTATTGCAGATATGTTACAATACATCAATTCAACATCACAATATTCATAGCAACATATGCAAATGGGTTGAACTACAAGTTATTACAACAATAGTTACAGTTCTCTCCATAGTTACAATTCTCCCCTGTTAAGGGTTTACTCTTACGTTGGTAGAACTTGTTACCCAACCCATTTGTCGTTATAATATTTCTATCGTATATATGTTTATATTTGCTCTGTATTGCCAATAAAATATTCTTAAATCATAATTAGTATTATTTAGAAAAAACAAAGACCTAATAACAAATAGATAAGAAACGTTGAGATGTATCTAAATTCCAGGTGGCACGGTGCTATTGCCTGACTTTAAACACACATATTATGAAGAATTTTATGCATATACGTTTCTTCCATGTCAAAACCCATCAGAAATGTATTTCTCTTTCTAATGATGGTATTTTCCTTACTTTAAACTTTTAAGCGAAAACGGAGTTTGAAGGAAAGTTTCACCACGTCAATTACTTGGTTTTTAAGGGAAAAGCCAAAAATGATGACATGTTTAACTTTAAACAGCTTTTTATATAATTTCTTATTTTGAAAACAAAATAAATTAGTATAATCCCATTTTGCTATTCATTATGAATCTTTTGAATGTATTCTCATCAAACTCAATGAGTTTCCGAGATAGGAGTTCGAAGGAAAAATTAAGGCGCCACGTAATATTGAGGCTTCTTCTTTGGTTCAGATAGGATGTTTCCAATCTGTTTGTTATTAGGTCTGTGGAAAAACTAACGTGACTGTATTTAACGTATAGAGATTATTTAACTGCTGGGATCGATTATGGGGAAATCTTTCACGAGATGTTAGACGTGTGGATACGCTGGGCGAGTGAGTGAAAAAACAAAACACGTTTACCCTCGAGTGAAGGATTTCCCTGTAATCGAACAAAGCAAGTAAATAATCTATTTATTACATTTTAAATCAGTTTAGGCATGATTTTAACCGAAATTATTCGCTTAATTGAACGTTATGGGCTGATGACGTCGACGTCGGCACCACTTTATTGACGTCATAACTCAGCGTCACAGTTAGTTATTTTTGTGTTCGGAGTTAGTTAATAATATATAACGATTATGAATATTCTTTCACTGAGAAATCCCAATCTTTCACCAATGCATATGTGCTAAATTCAAATACTTATTTGCAAATACACAAGTTATGTAGAAAAACTAATCGGAGGCCGCGGGATTAAAACAAATTAAAATTGCCGTATTTTGTTAAGTTCAAAGCGGTGGTTTTTAAATGTCACTGGTTTGATTATTCAAACTTAGTTCTTACGGATGGCGGGTGGTATACAGTACTGGTTCTACCGGGAAAAGTCGGTGGTCTGCCTCCATCACTAAATAATCGACCGTCATACATAGCCAAAATGTGCCGAAAATGACGTTTGTTTGTATGTATGGTGTTTTACGTCATTTTCAACACATGTAAGGTTATATATGACCGTCGATTTTTTTGTGGTGGAGGCAGACCATTTACTTTTCCTGGGTAGAACCAGTACTGTACACCTCCCGCCATTCGTAAGAATCGACACTTCCTCACTTACGAGTCGAGCTCCCGGTGGGATTCGATACCGTAGCGGTGAGAGGTGAAGGTTTACAACGCAACGAAAATGACGTAAAACACCATTCAACCAACCAGCCATCCAACTCAGTTAATTTCAAAATATGTCATTGATTATATTTATCAAGTGGTCAATATTTACGTATCGATAATCACCAACTTCACGTACTCCAGTTCAATTTTCAAAGGGTAGATCTTACCACACAGAAAATGGTTTGATGTTTAATTATATTTAAGACTTTATTAGAGATAGTCATCGATTTACTTAGGTTTGTCACTCAATTTTATCTGTTATGATCAACCCGAGCAATGTCACGTGTTTCATTTTTCTTTCTTCCACTTCTACTTCTCCTTCTTTCATCTTTGTTTCGTTTTTTTCTATTATTATTTATCATCTTATGATCTTAACAAGTCATATTAATACGTGTTAGTTAGTAGCACTAGCCATTCATTATATCTGTTAAAATTCCACTGCAGTGAAGGGCCGTAACTTTTGTGGTAGCTCTTGTCGCCCGGCCCGATTGCATTGTACTTGTACATATTTGTTTAAATCAACGTTTAGTATTGCTCTTTCAAATAATAATGCGTGAAATTTTAAGATTTTGATCAGCCTGTAAAAAGTTTACATGTATATACTATTGTAGCCACAGCCACATATTTCTTTGCAGTGCACGTTTTCTACGTGCAGAGTTGGCATCTTGCTTGAATTGCTACGTGTTAAGTCGCTGGTTCCGGAATACCTTCGGATTGCATGGGATTTTCTGCGACAAAGCATACTATAATACGTGCATTGCATATGTCCTCCGTGCATAGTTGGCACCGTGCTTGAATGCCACGTGATAAGTCAGGTTCTCGGAATAGTCCCGGGTTACTATTGTAGCCACAGCCACATCTTTCTTTGCAGTGCACGTTTTCTACGTGAGTTGGCATCTTGCTTGAATTGCAACGTGTTAAGTCGCTGGTTCCGGAATACCCTCGGATTGCACGGGATTTTCTGCGACAAAGCATACTATAATACGTGCATTGCACATGTCCTCCGTGCATAGTTGGCACCGTGCTTGAATGCCACGTGATAAGTCAGGTTCTCGGAATAGTCCCGGGTTGCACGGGCTTTTCTGCGACAAAGCATAATATAGTACATGAATTGCACATGTCCTCCATGCAGAGTTGGCATCGTGCTTGAATGTCACGTGATAAGTCAGATTCCGGAAGAGTCCCGGGTTGCACGGGCTTTTCTGCGACAAAGCACACAATAGTACGTGACACGGTTTCTTGTATATACATGTATATTGTATCTCTGTAAGGCTGCATACTTTGCAATACCAATACAGTACATATCTGTCCAATACAGTACATATGGACTAATATCAGCTGAGTTGGGAGCGTGTTAATGTTTCAGCAAAATAACTATAGTATGTTTGATCGACCATCACTGATGATACTTAAAATATATTTACTTATTACAATTAGAATTGGTATGTATTGCTTTTCTTCATTACGTTAGTATGTCAATCAAATGGTATCTTGTTTCGGACTATACTAACAGTTTTTAAGTAATATTCGCAAATATTTAAATTGGATTAACAAAGCAATACTGTCATGTTTATGCTTTCAAACCGTTAAATTGTTGGTTATAATAGCCAATGGAAGCTGGCAACTGAATACAATGTGCATGGTCATCATCTCCATTATACCATAGACCTACATACACATATATTTCTCTGCTAATCACCATTTCTAATTTCATTCCGATATGAACTGTTTGGGGTTGTAAAACATCATTAATTCGTTCATTTGTTCATTCGTTTTTTCGTTCTTTCGTTCGTTCGTTCTTTCGTTCGTTCATTCATTCATTCATTCATTCATTGTGCGACCGCCTATATTGCAGTTTTCTTCATACTGCGTATGTTCTTTGCTTATATTAATTGTCATTTTAACCATTGTTTTCTTTATTTCCAGGGAGACATGAATATATCAGCAACATACGCGAGTGTAGGAGTGCTCTTGTGCTTCCTGGCAACATTGACACTGACTTTGACAACGCCTCTTGAAGAGGAAGAGACTGATGCAATAGAACATCTCCCACCGAGTATCAGATATTTCATAGACGCTATGAATAAAGATGGCGTTTCATTACAAGCACCACCACAAGCTTACACGAACAAGTTAAAACGCTATATTCATACGCCATCAAAGAGAAACGGATTCTGGATCTGGATGCCCGCGCAAGGATATGTGTCTGTTCCAAATGAGCAAATCGCCGGAGGTGCATCGAAAAACATGGGAAGCGGCGGCAATGTTCTGAGATACGGCTAAACAATGGACTCGTGGAAAATAATAACTTTGGCAACATACTACTATTTCAATCAGATTTAATAATAAAAACAAATGCATTGATGTGAATTCGTTGATCTACTTTAAGCACTTAAAATTACAATTGTTTATATTTTCCAAATTACTACGCAATATGGAACTATATGATATGATATGATATAGGTATATCTCGGTTAATATCGGTAGATCAGAAGTAATATATATTATATGTAAAGGTGTAAAAATAAAGAAAAGTGCTTCCTATATTTGATTTGTTTTCACGTTTGTGTTTTATTATACTGTACCCGTACATGCGTTAGTCACCATCTTGGTGCGACTGAATTGATTTCAGTTCAGTTCCGTACATAATAACAATAATATCTTTATTTCAAGTGGATAACATATTTGGCTACAAGCCAGTCTAACATATGGTCTTTAGACAAAATAGAATATATTTACAGTTTATACAAACATGATTAAAACAATGGTACAAAAAGAATAAAATATGTCCAGAAACGTCATGATTTTCTAAAATGGTAGTATTCGAGATAATTTGATTAGGACTGAATGAACCTTTGGGTGATGTGTATACAGTTTAAAAATCATCAATAGTATATGTTTTCACAAGATAAATATTAAAATGTTAAGAATTACATTTTATAAAATATTAATAGCATGCGTTAATTATACATTTTGCTACGTTTGTTGATTTATAGATATGACCTTTGTCACGGAGTAACATTATGGTTAATTGTTTGAAATTACCGCCATTCAAATGGTATTTAAAAACAAACTCTTAATTTATGATTTTTCAAAACAAATAAATCTATATATTTTTTTATATTGTTTAAGCTTATTCAACTATGTTTTCATTATATACACTCAAGTGATATGAAAACGCAACACGGGAATTTCCGTTATATATTGTATGTACAATATGCTGCTTTTAATCGAATGGTAAATGGCTACGTAAGACCTTTTGGAAAAAATACTAAAACAACAAATAATACAGCAAATAGTATTCCTGCAATGTTTCATTATTCACAGAGTACGCGTTTGGCTCAATCATGTGAGCAAACTTAGGATGCAAAATTTTGCAAACTATTTACGTTAAATACAGTACTGAACTAGCTCAATTTTTCGAAGAGCAACTTCAACATTGATGAAGTTCTTGTTACAAAGTGTAGTGTGATTAGAACGTCTATAACATCACAGTTGTGTCCTTTCTCTAGTTAACTGCAACTTTTTTTTAAAAAAACATCTTGGGATTTCTTTGGAATATTATGTGCAATTAAGTGTGCAGTATACACTTCTCAAAACTGCTAACTACACCGCTCACGTTTTATACACTTTTCAAAACAGCCAACTACACCGATTTAAAATATGAATAATTTTGTTAATATCATTATTTCATAGTTGTTTGTAATTAAATAAACAAATAACACAAATCTGCACTATATGAGACAAATTTTTATTTTATTGAAAAACATTCAACCCATCGATATATATAACCCAAAACGTGAGCGGTGTAGTTAGCAGTTTTGAGAAGTGTATACAATATATAGCGGAAATTCCCGTGTTGCGTTTTCATATCACTTGAGTGTATATATTAGCTTATTCAACTATGTCATTATTTTACCAATTTCTAGTTAGAACGTTGCGTTAACTGCAAGGGGACCCACGGAGCTTTCTCTAAGGATTGTCCGAAGTGGAAGCACTTGAAGGAAATATAGAAGGTTAAGATTGAAAAGAACCTTTCTTTTACTGAAACTAGAAAACTTGTTGAGAGTCTTACTCCGCCCACCACTCCATCTGGCAAATCGTATGCCGATGCTAGTAGGGTCGAGAAACCAGCTACCACCAGGTCGGTCGCGGCTCAGACCTTGTTGACCTGGCCAATCGACAAGTTAACTACTATTCATCTCTCTGTTCAGAATTCCTCTAAAACATCTTCAGCCTCACAAACTGTGGTCCTCTTAAATAAGCCTCCTGTAGCTCCCAAACCTCTTGTGGCTTCCAAGCGTAAAACTCCTTCAACTATATACTCACAACTCCTACATCTACTGCATCTACTTCATCTATTTCGAAATCGACGGATTCTGATGCAACCAAGAGTCCACCAAACCCGACGACCTCTTCCAAAGGTTCGTCACCAAGTAGAACTGCTGTCACGGGTTAGGAAAGCAGTCAAAAGGATCTGATGATCCGATTGTACTGCACAACAGATTTGGAGACTGGGAGATGGAGGTTGATGATCCAGCACATCTGGAACTTCCAAAGTCTCCAAAGACTGCCAACCCCAAAGGCCGTAAACCCGTACTTCCGCCTTAGTGACATCAATATAAAAAAAATAAGTTCATTCAATGGAACTGCCGAGGTTTAAAACCTAATTATGATGAAATCAGCTTACTTTTAAATAAACATAACCCTAGCTGTTACATTTAATCTTCAAGAAACTTTCTTGAAGACTAGTGATAAGATATCTTTTGAAAACCGTTCATTATATTGCTATATTTATGATAAAGGTGATAAAACATTCCTCACATAACTGTTACGTTGCAAACTGGTTTGCAAGCTGTTGCGGTCAGTGTTACGATGCACAGAGTTATAACAATATGCTCCTTATATTTACCAAACAGTTCTTCACTAGACCTTAAAGAGCTAAATCACCTAGTTGCACAATTACCATCACCTTTTATACTCTTGGGCGAATTTAATGCACACAACTACATTTGGGGTTGTAAAGATATAAACGATAAAGGCAAGAAAGTTGCGGATTTCTTAGCCAAAAACAATTTATGTCTTTTTAATGATTACAAATCACATACTTATTTACATCCAGCTACAGTCTCTCATTCTTCCACTGATTTAACAATATACGATCCAACTCTCTTGATGGATTTTCCGTGGAGTGTTGGTGACGATCTATGTGGAAGTGACCACTTCCCCTTATTTCTTGAAAATATCGGCCCTCCACTTCTCGAAAACACGCAACGATGGAAACTTCGCAAAGCTGATTGGGATACGTTTCAATCTCAAACAATTAAAGCCTTCCGTTTTCGAGGATGTCGAAGACGCAACTACTCTTTTTACCAAAACCCTTCATGATATAGCTGATCAAATTATTCCAAAAACCTTGGCAAATCCACATAAACCATGGTACGATGATGACTGCAAAAAGGTAGCCAGCGATCGTAAAGCTGAATTGAATGCTTTTAACTTGCGGCCAACTCAAAATAATTTAGATACTTTTAGAGTTTTCCTGTGAAAGCCCGTCGTACTATACTCTGTAAATTACAATGAAAGTCTGCGAACAAATAATAATCTTTTTATTGGTTACTCGAATGTGCCCGTAACTGTTACTTTTTATGGACTTTGCAACATTTTTTACAGACCCTTTGTGTGTTCGCGATATTTTTTTAAAATCAAATCTGGTTTGGAATTTAATGTTTCTGGTACCAAATTAACCAGGTAGGGTAGATCTTGGTTACTAAAAAAGATACTTAAATTCTGTCCACTAGTTTTATTTTTATATGACTTTATATACCCTGGTCTAAAACTTTTTTTACCGAGTATATTTAGAATAGCAAGAGGAAATCCTGGAGATCTTATGTCTCTAGGCTGAACTCTCGTTCATCTCTTAAGAAGACGTGGGACATTGTCCGGAAAATAAACGGTAATGGTAATTCTAGTTGTGTAAAACTGATAATGAAAACATTACGCCTGTCAAAAGATATTACAAACACTTTGGCAGAAACTTTTTCTAAAAACTTTTCTTCTGAAAATTGTCAACCAAATTTTCTAAAAAATAAGAACCTAAAAGAACAGAAGAAGCTGAATTTCAAGTCGAAAAATTTGGAGAAATACAACAAACTGTTTACTCTCAAAGAACTTCGAGAATCCCTTAAAAACGCTCATGATACATCAGCTGGTCCTGATGATATCCATTATCAATTGTTAAAACATTTACCTGAAACCTGTCTCTCTACACCTCTTGATATATTTAATAATGTTTGGGTGACAGGAAACTTCCCAGATTCTTGGCGGGAAGCAATCGTTATTCCAGTCCCCAAACCCGGAAATGATCATACGGACCCAATAAATTATCGCCCTATTGCTTTAACGAGTTGTATATGCAACATCATGGAAATAATGATTAATGAGAGACTCGTTTGGTACCTGGAGTCCAACAAACTGATAACAAAGTACCAAAGTGGATTTCGGAGCCAACGAGACACAACAGACAATATCATTCGATTTGAATCATTTATTAGGAAGCTTTCGTAAAGAAAGAACATCTAGTCGCTGTATTTTTTGACTTAGATAAAGACTGCATGGAAGTACGGTATCCTGAATGATCTTTATGACCTTGGTCTTAGAGGCCGATTATCAATTTTTATAGAGAATTTCTTAGATGATAGACAATTTCGTGTCCGAATGGGTCAAACCTCTCTGACATTCATGAACAGATGGATGTGCCACAGGGCAGCATACTGCTCTGTCACCCTTTTTAATATAAACAATAACGGAATAGTTAAATGCCTCGTTCCTCGTTCCCTATTTGAACTCAATGAAAAATTGAATACTATCATCTTGATTTTCACATTGCACATATCCCAGTTTCGTAGAAATCGACATTCGATGTTATAAAATCGCCAAAATGAAAATAGTAGGGTTTTCTTCCGAGTTATGACCCCTAAATATCTATTCATATGAAACTTTACTATTTTCACTTTTTTCACATAATTCCAGCAGGCTTGAACACACACAGAAGCCAGTTTCCTATTCGAGCCGAATCGGGAACCGGAAACTGATTCCTGGTTCCCGTTTCCCGATGCGAACCCAATAACAAACTGAACGATTCCACTTTGCAAATATGACAGTTTCATGGAAAATGACATGCAATGTTATAAAATCGTCAAAATGAAAAGTATGATTGCTTTTCATAGTTATAACCCCTAAATATCGATTAATATTAAACTTTACAATTTCCACATAATTTCAGCATACTTGAACACACACAGAAACCAGTTCCCTATTCGAATTCGAATCGAATCGGGAATTGAAGATTCCACATCGATTTTGCAATGCAAATATCACAGTTTCGTGGAAACCCGCATGCTATGTTATAAAATCGCCAAAATTAAAAAGTAAGGTATTTTTTCAGTTATAACTCCTAAATTAATATTAAGAAGTCAGTTCCCTATTCGAGCCGAATCGGGAACCGGGAATCGGGAACTGAACGATTCCACTACGATTTTGCAATGCAAATATCACGGTTTCATGGAAAACCGCATACTATGTTATAAAATCGGCAAAATGAAAAAAGTAGTTTTTTTTAAAGTTATTACTGCTAAATAAATATCTATTAATATGAAACGTTACAATTTCCGCTTGAACACACACAGAAGCCAGTTCCCTATTCGAGCCTTATGAGCATAAAGTTAGTTCCTGGTTCCCGGTTCCCAGTTCAGGGTTACCGGTTGTCAGGTCCGGGTTTTTTATTCTGCAATGCATTTTTCATAGATAAACTCCTAAATATCTACTAATATGAAACTTTACGATTTCCACATATTTTCAGCAGGCTTGAACACACACCAGTTACCTGATTCCTGTTTCCCGGTTCCTGATAAACCAATAACGAGCTGAACGATTCCACTTTGCAAATATGACAGTTTCATGTAAAATGACATGCAATGTTTTAAAATCGCCAAAATGAAAAAAAGTAGGATTTTTTTTCACATATTTCCAGCAGAATTTGAAACACACAGAAGCCAATTCCCTATTCGAGCAGAATCGGGAACTGGGAAATGGTTCCTAGTTCCCGGCTCCCGATTCGAATCCAATAAGGAACTGAACGATTCCACTTTGATTTTGCAATGCAAATATCACTTTCATGGAAATCCGCATGCTATGTTATAAATCGGCAAAATGAAAAAGTCAGTTTTTTTTCTTCATAGTTATAACTCCTAAATTAATAATAATATGAAACTTTACGATTTCCACATAATGTCAGCAGCTTGAACACACACAGAAGCCAGTTGCCTATTCGAGCCGAATTGGGAACTGGTTCCTGGTTCCCGGTTCCCGATTCGAACCCAATAACGAACTGAACGATTCCACTTTGCAAATGTGACAGTTTCATGGAAAATGGCATGCAATGTTATAAAATCGCCAAAATGAAAAAGTAGGATTTTTTTTTATAGTTAAAACTCCTTAAAATCTATTAATAATATGAAACTTTACAATTTCCACATAATTTCAGCAGGCTTGAACACACACAGACTCCTATTCGAGCCGAATAACGAAATTAACGATTCCACTTTGCACATATGACAGTTTCATGGAAAATGACATGCAATGTTATAAAATCGCCAAAATGAAAAAAGTACGTTTTTTTTTCAGAGTTATGAGTGCTAAATATATCTACTAATATGAAACTTTACGATTTCCACATAATTCCAGCAGGCTTGAAAACTCACAGAAGCCAGTTCCCTATTCGAGCCGAATCGGTTCCCGGTTCCCGACTGAACGATTCCACTTTGATTTTAAAATGCAAATGTCCCAAAACCATAGAAAACGACATGCGACATGCGATGTTATAAAAACATAAAAACATGAGCATCTTGGCTCCAGAGACAAATAAAAGCAACAATGAATGTAATAAATGGTGTTTTGCGTCACGTAGAATTGTGCACAAACAATAGTAAAATAGAATTATATTATAATCATTTCTCAAGATTCTCAATCTTGTCTTGCGGCTCGTCGAAATGTAAAATTGTGCACGAAATAGGGTGAACTGGAATAATTGCATTTCAAGATTTTTAAGACAATTTCATTGCATGTATCAATGCTATGTTTAGATTATGTTGAGAAAATGAAGTTTATATTAAAAGGGACTGAGGTGATCTGAGGGAGTGATTGGTGTCATAAAAATCCCCATAGTGTGCATCAAGTTCATATGCATTAAGGACACATTTCCCAACGCTACTTGGTCATTGAAAAAGCATGGGAAGCTTGAATATTTACAGCCAGCACCTTCATTGCTGATCAACTCAGGTATATAAATTGAGGCCCGATCTTAGTTTTTTATTTGTATAGCATTGCTATACTGAGGGTACGAATAGCTTAACAACACTTTGTAATTTACTTTAATGAAGAAATATATGTTCATAATTTAGCTTTTGAATACAAGACTTATCTGGTATTTCTTAATTGTTTTAGACCAAAAATCAGAGCACAACACAATAAATATACAGTATTCTTTAATGTGTTATTTTGTGTACTGTTCACAAATGCTTCCATTGGGTGGGCCTCATAATCTGAAGAATACTTGAATATCACACTTTGCTCATGAAACTGTATGGCTAACAGTGATTTATAGTTACCTAAAGAAATTATCCCCCCCCCCCCACCCACCCCCTCCACCACCCCACTTTCACCCCCGCCCCCGAGACAAATACAATAGGCTCAAAATTAAGCCGCATGTTACTGGTGCTTATGTAAAACACTTGGTCTGGAAATGTCGACGACTCGGCTGGAAATGTCGACGACTCAGCTGGTTGTTCTTTCTAAATCATAAATATTAATTTTAAATTGCTAACAGTTGTACATATAATACAAATAAAGTATATGTCGATCAAAACACAAGCATCATTTAGAGACTTAAAGCCTCATATAAATTAATATTAATAATTTACACCACAAAGCTAGCCGAGTCGTCCAGTTTTCCAGACCAAGCTTTGGCATTTATATCAATAATTGAATCGTACGGAGCGTGAGGCCTGGTTTAGAGCTGAATATTATGCGCACTGAACATGAAACTGAAACACATTTTGACGGTATTAAGCGTTTTTGTATTTACACCCAAAATGATCTGAGATCGTCTCCCTTTAAGGAAAATACAACAAAGACAGTCAGCGTAATATTTTGTCAAGTAACACGTTGGCTAACATGTATTGCTTTAAACATATATGTTCTATCCCGCACCGTTACGTGGTCCGAGTATTAACTTTCATACCCTATCCAACCCCTTCTCCAAGAAGCTAAAACTGGGTTGACTGGGGTATGAAATAAAACTTTAATTTCGGCTAACAAATTTGCATATTGTAAAATTAAAAATTTAAAAGGTAATTTAAACAGGTTATCGCATTTTTTTAGTAAAAATGTTTTTAAACATGTGTTATTGTCGAAATAATCTTTTGTTCATGATCTTCTAGTTCAGTTCCTTATTCGGAGTTCGACATCGTGATATGGGTACATGTCCCTTTAAAAAATGTTTTCGCCAGATCACCTTAAAAATGGTTACTCGATGTTGCTTGGTAAAAAAAACATTACTGTGTTGGTTTTGAAACAAATCTTTTTTTTCCTGATATTCCAGCTCTTTATTCGGAATTTGACATCGTTCTATGGCTACATGTCCCTTTAAAGTATTTTTTCCCCGCCAGATCATCTTTAAAAAATGGTTACTCGATGTTTCTTGGTAAAAAAATATTACTGTATTGTATATAAAAGGTCGAAACCTTAAAATATCTTATCAAGAAAAGTGAATTCGACATTTTCTTCCTTATTAAAGATGAATGGCCACCGTTTTCTGTAGTATTTTCAAGTAACAAATTCAACATCATAAATAAACATTTCTTGATACTCCCGGAGAGAAACATATAGTTAAATCCGCTAATAATTTGTATGTAAAAATAAGTATTATTTGCATGCCTTAGATGTTACATTTCCCAATGCGCGACTGCACGGGGCAATGAGGTAAATCTGAATTATATTGATGCACGACTGTTGCCAGATAATTGATGAATACATTTACCTGTGGATTAATTTACCTGTTAAAAGTTTTCAGAGTAAACCTGGGGTAAAATTTTGCCCCGCCCCAGGTGTCACATGTTCCACATAGACATACATAGGGAAAAACTTTTAAAAATAAATTTGTCTGAAACCACACGGGACGTAGGTCTCATATATTGCGTCCAGAAAAAGTTTAATATGGTGCTCGAACAAGGTTCTTCTATTGGTCACACCGTGGTCAAAACGGGCACAACCCCGCGGGTCACAGGTTTACATAGCGTTATATAGGAAAGTATTGTTAACAATCATCGCATACAGTTCTCTACCAAATTTATTCTAATAGTACAGATACCCCTTGGTGCTTATACCACACTCGTGTATACTGCATACAGAGCATCCATTTTCTAGATATAAAACCATCTACTATAAAATGAGCGCCCTGAAAATGGTCTCTTGTCTTTTTATTTTGCATATTATACATTTACACTGAACAAAATTGCTAAGTATCAACTTTTGTATCTTAACTAACTTTCTTATTTTAAATATATTTTAGAAAAGATATATGATAAGTATTTTGTTTTGACCCATAGTTTGTAAAACACTTATTTTTTGTTTAAATTGTTACATCTTTTGAGAGTTACCCTCCCTTTATATGACAACATGGAATGTGCTGATAAAACACATAACATGAGTCAAAGATCGCTTCAAGATATAAAATTCTTAAAATTGGTATGAAATAATAGAAAAAAAAGCATAAACAAATTGACCCCTTTATCGCAGATTCTCCGTCTATAAAAAAATGAAATATGGATAATCTTAAATTACCTCCCTTTAAATTGAAGATTGTTTGAAATTCAAGTAACTGTAATTCAGCGTTAACATTAAATATTTCGAAAAATTCTTGGCATATTTTAGAATTAGGAACATCGAAAGCTTCACTAATTCGAAGTACTTAATAAAATCCTATATACCCAGTTGTATAAGTGTTATAAAAACACATTGACTTAAAAGTTTTAAAATATGCTCATGCAAGCAGAGTAGACGATTTACACTCATTATTTTGCAGTTTAACCGTATCTCTAATCAATCACAAAATACACAAAACAATGATATTATTATTGACATATTCTTAGGTTGATACTTAGCAATTCGGTTTAGTATATGTTTATATACCAGAGATATTTGCTTTTCTAAATCAAAGTCATATTGTTCAGATCCACAGTAGGTTTAAATAAAGAAGCAATCAGGAATACGTTTCCTGTTCCGAATTCCATGCGAATAAGGAACTTATTTTTGTGTGACATTGTGTTAAATAAATAAACACTTGTATGGTATAGTAATTAACCGTATTAATAAAACTATTAAAGACAGAAGTCTCAATGAAATATTGTTTTATTCATCATTACATCGCAATGTACTTTTGCATTAAACTGTAATATGTACATTAGAAGACAGGATCTGTGAACCAGTTCCCGGTTCCTTATTCTGCGCGAATAAGGAACTGGTTTCTGTATTACATCGCATGTTCTTTTCCATCAAACCGGGATGCAAAATCATTGTAATTGTTCAGTTCTTTATTGTGTTCGAATCGGGAACCGGAACCTAGGAACCACTTCCCGGTTTCCGATTTGGCGCAAATAAGGAACTGGAGTTTTGTGTTGCTTGTGTAGCATGGCAGACACGTAGGGGCCATTTTGTCCGTCCGTCACATTTTAACCTTCAAACTAACCTTGGCCATAACTTGAAATATATTTGACCTATGTTCATGGAACTTCACGCACATCTTAATCTTAACCCAACGAATGTTGTTACACATGCCCAGTAACTCTAACTTCCATTTGGGCAGAGTTAAGCCCCTTTCATTAAGCTTTAACCTGCAATCTTACCCACCTCGTAACTGGCCATGACTAAAGTATTTGACCTATGCCTACGGCAGACGACGACAATGTTCCGTGGAACACCCTTCTAGTGTGTGAGTTCAAGCCTGCTGAAATTATGTGTAAATCGTAAAGTGTAATATTAATAGATATTTAGGAGACATAACTCTGGACTACTTTTTTTCATTTTGGCGATTTTATTACATTGCATTTTCCATGAAACTGTCATATTTGCAAAGTGGAATCGTGCAGTTCGTTATTGGGTTCGAATCGGGAACTGGGAACTAGGAACAGTTCCTAGTTCCCGATTCGCCTCGAATAGGGAAGGCTTCTGTGTGTGCTCAAGCCTGCTGAAATTATGCGGAAATCGTTTCATATTAATAGATATTTAGGAGTTATAACTATGAAAAAAAACACAATTTTTTTCATTTTGTCGATTTTATAACATAGCATGCGGTTTTCCATGAAACTGTGAAAATCAAAGTGGAATTGTTCAGTTTCTTGTTGGATTCGAATCGGGAACCGAGAATTAGGAACCAGTTCCGGTTCCCGAATCGGCTCGAATAGGGAACTGGCTTCTGTGTGTGTTCAAGCTTGCTGAAATTATGTGGAAATCGTAAAGTTTCATATTAATATTAATTTAGGAGTTATTACTATGAACAAAACACCTACCTTTTTCATTTTGCCGATTTTATAACATAGCATACGATTTCCCATGAAACTGTGATATTTGCAATGCAAAATCAAAGTGGAATCGTTCAGTTCGTTATTAGATTCGAATCGGCAACCGGGAACCAGGAGCCAGTTCCGGGTTCCTGAATCGGCTCGACAAGGGAACTGGCTTATCAATCTCTACCCAGAGTACACTCGTTCCTCATTTGACTCTGTCAACGTCAAAGGAAGTAGGGCGAACGGTTAGGTCACGTGATTATTCAAACAGTTATGACGATGTTTATAATAAATCCTTTTGCGTGATCTGCAAAGATAAAATATAGACCTATATTAAATAATTTCAGTTTTTATTTCTAAGAGTTAATTTTTTTTAGTAATTTTTTGCTATCGAGCTTCGGTTTGAAATTTTTGCATATGCGTTTCGATTGAGGAGACCTAAGTACGTATTATCTTTGTAGTAAACTAGTCCCGATTAAAACTAAATTGTTTCAATGCATTATTTCAAATCTTGAACATCTAATTTGCAGATATTCTGAAAATGATATTTACACAAGAAATAAATAAGTTTCAGGCAAACATATTCCAATTTAACCGGTTTTACCAAAATCCTGTAATTTAGTAGTTAGTAGAGACGTATGTGAGTGCAAGGAACGATAACTCTGCGTGGAGATTGCTGGCTTCTGTGTGTGTTCAAGATGTGGAAATTGTAAAGTTTCATATTAATATTAACTTAGGAGTTATAACTATGAAAAAAACTGACTTTTTTCATTTTGCCGATTTTATATCATAGTATGCCGTTTTCCATGAAACTGTGATATTTGCATTGCAAAATCAAAGTGAAATCGTTCTGATTGTTCGTTTCGGACCTCTTCTCTTCTCGGAAGCTCTGCCGTCTCTGCCGATTTGAAATAGGAAGAGACTGCAGAGAAGAGCAGCAAAGATGGCGTCAAAAGAAGATACGTGCGTGTGAGAATTGTATTTTTTAGATTAATTGCAGAGATATCGTTGTCAACAAATGTGTATTGTTGTTATTTGGATAAAATATTTACTGTTGTGCGAAATGTTCAATATCCCGGTGACATTTGCTTTAAAACAAGCAAAAAATGGTTGATTATTATGTGAAATTTATTATAAAAGGGAAACGTTATACCCGCGAAGAAAGTGTGTTTTTTTACTTCCAATGGATTTTTGGTCATTGTTAAAAAGTTATATGAAGGATGAGTAGATTTACAAGCCCCTGGACCCCAGGCTCAACAGACATACCATAACCTGTGGAATAAAAGACATGATCTTATAAATAAAATAAATACAAATAAAAACACACATTTGTGATCGCTGTAAATATTAATAGTATTTACCCACAGTCCAATGCCTGTGATTGTTAACCCAACGAATATTTATTTTATTTATTTATTTTTATTTGGCATTGGACTGTGGGTAAATACTATTAATATTTACAGCGATCACAAATGTGTGTTTTTATTTGTAAACACTCAATATCAAGATCATGTCTTTTATTTCACGACTCGACAAGGTCGGAAACTTTCTGGTACTGGTAGCTGATAGTTACATAATAAAAAACAGATGAACTATGTAGCATTTTTCGGTGGGGTAGCTCAGTTGGTATAGCATTGGGTTAGAACATATTAGGTGAGGGGTGCAGAGGGGTATTTTCAATAAAAACATCAAGGGAGTGTTTTTAACATTTTGTCCATGTGGGTGCCTTTTCAGTATTTTCCCGGTGGGGCTGGAGGAGAGAGGGGTTATGGAGAAACAAAATAAAATACGAGAGTGCCAGTGGGGTGGGTGGGGGTACCTTATATTTACAATAATATATAATTAGGTAGAGGTGTTCCGAACAATTTGGTGGAGCATTAGTTGTCTAAGTTACATGATTAGATTGTCTTCTGTTATCTAGTCCTGTTTTATAAACATACCGATATTTTGTTTACACTAAGATTATTAATATGATCATAGTTTATGACATTTTTACCACAGGTCCCTGAAACTCTGATATAAACTCGTCAGACCTCGACTCACATGCATCGGTCACTAGTGACTGCAGATTGCATACAGAGAATTATATCATTGGATTAAACCTAATATGTGATATCGTTTTCGAGAAGTTTAAAAATCCATAAACCATGTAAACTCTTCCATTTAAAATATTTTTGCAACAGTTCTACAATTTAGAATGGAAGGTTATTTTGTAAAACAATATTTGATATAAACACAAACCAAAATTAATTTAAATATACATATTTTAAATACGTTCAAATTTAAATTAATGTTGGCTAGTTTTGGTACAATCAGTTTTGTGCTGTTGGGCCCATTTCTGTAGTGCAAGGAAGCATGCTTTTCTTTCGAGAAAGGAGATCCAGGTTCGAGTCCTGGCAGAAACCCCTTGCACACTTACTGAGGTGTACTTATAAAAAAGAAAACAGAGCGCAAAGATAAAATCATTGGTGACATGTCTATAGTATTAACTAAATTCATTTCATATTCTTTTATTAAACATGTTACATACCATGTTAAGTATGTGTGTATGTCTGTCCGTCTGTATACTCCCTCCCTCCCTCCCTCCCTCCCTCCCTCTCTCTCTCTCTCTCTCTCTCTCTCTCTCTCTCTCTCCTCCCCCTCCCTTCTTTCCTCCCTCCATCTCTCTCCCTCTCTCTCCCTCTCTCTCTCTCTCTCTCTGTTCGAATAGGATCTTACATGCATGTGTTTCTGCCTGCTCAAAGACACTTAAATTCACTTTTACTTGCTTGTATGTAGAAACAGAGATTGCATTTCTCCCATCATAGCTAATGTTTGTATTTATATGCCATACAGACTTTAAATACACTTTTGTATCTTGTATCTTGTAAAAAAGGCACATTGTTTTAGTCGCAGACTGATTTCAGGCATTATCAGATAATACTGGGCTGGCTAATAACCTAATGTCAGATTCATTATATTGTGTCATTTGTTTTCATGATAAAATTAGATTTCCGAGTCACCATATCTATAAAATGGTAATTTCAAAGTACTAAATGTAGCAGGAAACTGTGGTTAGTAGGACATTTAAAACAAGAAATTACGGTGAGGTTAATTGGCATGTTGCATGTCGAAATTTAGCAACAGATGTGTTGCATAAAATATATACTTTTAAGAAATCTGCTCCTTACTTTCGACATGCCACATGCCAATATTCCTAGGTTATTTAAGAAGCTTTCAATTTTCTCATATAATCGCAGTCTTTCGGTACTTTGATTACTTCTACTTCCGAAATGATGCGTGTTCGATTAGTCCCAAATCATCTACCTCTGCCGATGTACGTTCGATTAGAACAGTGCTCTGCCTTCTTCTATCATCTTCTATACTTGGCGCTTCTCTACCCGGAAGAGACCAAACGAACCGGCTATATATATAGAGAGAGAACTGGCTTCTGTGTGTGTTCAATATTGCTGAAATTATGTGGAAATCGTAAAGTTTCATATTAATATTATTTTAGGAGTTATTACTATGAACAAAACACCTACTTTTTTCATTTTACCGATTTTATAACATAGCATGCGGTTTTCCATGAAACTGTTGCATTGCAAAATCAAAGTGAAATCGTTCAGTTCCTTACTGGATTCGAATCGGGAACCGGGAACTAGGAACCAGTTCCCAGTTCCCGATTCGGCTCGAATAGGGAACTGGCTTCTGTGTGTGTTCAAGCCTTCTGGAATTATGTGGAAATCGTAAAGTTTCATATTTAGGGGTCATAACTCTGAAAAAAATCCCACTTTTTTTTATTTTGGCGATTTTATAACATCGCATGTCGATTTCCATGAAACTGGGATATTTGCAATATGAAAATCAAGGTGATAGTATTCAATTTCTCATTGAGTTCGAATCGGGAACGAGGAACCGGGAACCAGGAACCAGTTCCTAGTTCTCAGTTCCCGATTCAATTCGAACCGGGAACCGGGAACTGGAAACCGGGAACCAGGAACCAACTTTATGCTCATCATTTTTGTGAAGTTATTTGTGAAGTTATGTAACTTATTGCTGTTTGTACTGTTGATGATGGTGTTCGTTGTGGTATCGAGTATTTTAGGAAGGTACCCTGGTACTTCGAATATGTACCCTGGAATTTTAGAAATGTCCCAGTCACCGGGTAGCGTCTCCGTGGCCGATGGTTAAAGACGTTGCGTTGTAAACCTTCGTCTCTCACCGCTGTGGGTTCGAATCCCACTGGGAGCTCGACTTGTAAGTGAGGAAGTGTCGATTCTTATGGATAGTGGGAGGTGTACAGTACTGATTCTACACAGGAGAAGCGGGTGGTCTGCCTCCTCCACAAAAAATCGACCGTCATATTTAACCTAACATGTGTTGCAAATGACGTAAAACACCATACAAACAAACAAACAAACAAACAGTCACCGAGTACTTTAAAAACCGTACGCTACCCGTTTGGCATATTACACAATAAGCATGCACATATACTACTCAATGTTTCCTAAGCACCAAACCACTCCTTTTCATCTTCACAGTTTTACCCCAAATACCGCACGAAACTATATTTTGTAGGGAGACATGCAAAATTACACAAGCAAATTTATTTCTAATCAATTTTTGGCAATAAAATAATGAATTTCACATAAATTAATCCGTAAAACAAAATTAATGGTTGAATTGTATGCTGTTGGTAAAACCAGCCACCGCAAGATTTTGAATTGAAATCGTGGTGCTTAGCAAACGTTGAGTAGTATATATACAAAATGGTTACCCAGTACAGTATACACACTTAAAACATCCAAACTTTGGACTAGGTATGATAAGGGGCAAAATTGGCTCGCAATATTGAAAGTTTTAATGCACAAGTTTTGAATATATAGTTTAGCTACAAATGAACTGAATCATTATTAAAACTCATTACAATTACGTTTGGAGGCTTCAAATTAGTTTATGATCTTCACAAACAAGGCCTTTTCTTTCAAAAAATTACATTTTTTGTTCATTTTCAGCAGTTTTCAATCAATTTTTGGTCTTGGAAATACAAAGCGCACCCTCGAGCACAGCTGATTTTTTGTTGCAACATGGATGCATCATCAACCAAAAAACTGTGTGCGCTCTATATTTTTAGGATCCAAAACTTGCCCAGAGAGGTCCAAAATATAACAAATATAACAAAATTACCAAAAATGCCTTTTTTGGAGACCCGATAAATTAAATAAATAAAATATATTTTGAAGATAGAATATGATCAATTTACTTAAACATGCACAACAGATTATATGTAAATATGATTTTTTGCATTTTGAATATATTTGGGGCATTTTGAATATATTTGGGGCATTGGGGCATTTTGAATATATTTGGGGATTTTGAATATATTTAGGGCATTTTGAATATATTTAGGGCATTTTGAATATATTTACCCCCTTATTATGCCTTGTCCTTTGAGTGTGTTTTTTGCGGGTTTTTTTTTAGTAATCAACTCAAAATTCACAATGCGTTATTTCAAAATGACGGTAATAGAATTTGAGCCTCCGTGACTTGATCCATCATTATTTAAACCTTGTTTTTCTAGTTACTCCCCGGATAAATCGTAACGCTCTTTTCTCTAGACAGTTATCTTAGTATTGCATGCATATCTTTTAATAGTTAATTGGTCTGAGAACAAAACATATAACATGAGATGTTTATAACGACCAGCTTGTACTACTGATTTTTCTTTTGGCGGCCGAATACAATCACTGCAAATCCCACTAGAGTCGGAGGGACAGGACTCCCTTTCCATACGCCTACTTCCTTTTGTCATTTTTTATCATGCTTATTCAAGGTCTTCATCATGTCACCGCGTATGCCATCGTGGAAACCTGGCTCCATCGTAAATGGAGTTTCTACTATAGAATTTGCAGCAACTCCGCAGTTCTGCAGGTTAGAAGATTTTAGGCCCATTCTCCATATGTTATTTTCATGTAAATGGAAGGTGATCCTGGCATGTTCATTCCTGTTAGGCGCCATATAACCTTTCATGCGTTGGCGAAACTCAATTCAATTATTCTGAGTGTCAATCTCTGACATGTTGTAGCCCACATATTGCAGCACAGAAAGTGCCGGCCATGGGTAGCGTAATGGTCACAAGTAAATAATTCTCGTACTTTTTTTTAAAAAAATGAGAGGGGCATTTCACTAATTTAAAGTGCCATTTTTAGGCTTAAATGACTTTCTTTTTTTTCTTTTTTATTTATTTATTTTGTTACGTTTTTCAAGCATTGTCTTGTTAAAATTGTGAGTTTTGAAATGTGTCTATATAATATATGGAAATGAGTGTATGAATGCAATATGTTGGCATCCCAGTGTTGATCTGTTTAAAGGGAGCATTCATGCATGGGAAAAGTTCTAAGAAGATACATAACCCCCACTTTTTCTGTGGATATTTTGGCAGCATATGGATCATTTTTGATGAGAATGGAAGTTATTCTTTTTAAAACTGGGCCTAGATATGAATGACAACATGTCATTTTAAAGTTTAATACATACAAAACCCAATGCAAAAAAAGCAATGGGCATGTTACACCTACAAAGACGGTCTTTGCCCTGGCTATCCTCTTGCTGCCAATGGAAAATAAAAAAGTAAACACTGCAAATTATAATGAATCTGTTTCTGTTGATAGGCTGGTGAATACTGCATGTGAACTCAGGCTGATACTATAGTCAGGGGCGGATCCAGGATTTCAGCTTAGGGGGGGCGTAAGATTTTAGAAAATTTTGGGTCCGTTTCTAGCCTCATAAAACGGTTGCGGTAGTGCATTGATAGGGTAAAAAACTCCGTTTTCCAATAAAAGGAATTATCAATGTTTTAATTAAACCACTCATTAGCCATTATGCGTCGAGCGAGCGAAGCGAGCGAAAAAAAAAAGTTATACTGAGGGCGTGCATCGAAATTGTTTGATATTTTATCTACAGTAACATGGACATACATGTATGAATAAAAAAAGTCCGTTTACAAATAAAAGGATTTAACAATGTGTTAATTAAACCACTCATTAGCCATTATGCGTCGAGCGAGCGAAGCGAGCGAAAAAAAAATTTATACTGAGGGCGTGCATCGAAATTGTTTGATATTTTATCTACAGTATCATGAACAAACATGTATGAATAAAAAAGTCCGTTTTAAAATAAAGGGTTTTAACAATTTGTTAATTAAAATCACTCATTAGCCATTATGCGTCAAGCGAGCGAAGCGAGCGAAAAAAAAATAATACTGAGGGCGTGCATCGAAATTGTTTGATATTTTATCTACAGTATCATGAACATACATTTATGAATAAAAAAGTCCGTTTTAAAATAAAGGGTTTTAACAATTTGTTAATTAAACCACTCATTAGCCATTATGCGTCAAGCGAGCGAAGCGAGCGAAAAAAAAATAATACTGAGGGCGTGCATCGAAATTGTTTGATATTTTATCTACAGTAACATGGACATGTATGAATAAAAAAAGTCCGTTTTCAAATAAAAGGATTTAACAATGTGTTAATTAAACCACTCATTAGTCATTATGTGTAGAGCGAGCGAAGCGAGCGAAGCGAGCGAGAAATTTTTTAATACTGAGGGCGTGCATTGAAATTGTTTGATATTATATCTACAGTAACATGGACATACATGTATGATCCGGATTTTTTAGGGGGGGCGCGCGCCGGGTGCGCCCCCCCCTGGATCCGCTAGTGATAGTGACTACTTTTGCACGCACACTCGCACATACACACGCACGCGACTTTTGTTTTATAAATTTAATCTTCAATCCTGCGATCTGGTACTTTTGAAGAATTAGTAGTTTGATAGACAACAACTACGCAAAATATATAAAGGGAAAAAAGTATTTTCTTGTTCTATTTTTTACGGAATGGCTATGACAAGGGTATATTTTAACAGGATTGTTTTTTAATAATTTTGACAAGAAAAGGATGTAGTGCTGATATATGTTTATACCTCCGATTAGAGTCATACGTAGTAATCGCACCGTCCGTCCGTTCGTTCGTCCGCCCGGTTGTCTTACGTGTACCTATACCAGACACCACACGTATACCCCACTCATTAGAGTGATCGAACGTTCGTCCGTCCGCCCGTCCGTCAGCAACAAGTATGTTTCAGTCACAACTTTGTAAATAATGAAGAGAATTGCATACAACTTCACAAAAATGTTAATAACTATAAAAAGCTCCGTACCGTGATCAAATGTCAATGTCATACTTGGAGGTCAAGGTAAAAAAAGAAACTTTTCGGGGCATTTGTCACTTACCGTGGTATGTCTTGTTTAAATTTATATTTTAAGCTCCATTCGTATTATTTAAATACTAAATGATCGAAGAAAATGATAGGTTGCTCTAGACGTCTTTAGGAAGAAGAATAAAAGTCACTGAATATATCCAGTCTAATTAAAAAATCAAAGAATACTTTTCAGTTGCATATAACAAATGTAATTCTCATTTATCTTTTTAAAAAGCAAACATATATGAACCGTACCCTATCCTTTTTTTGAAGAAACAAGACATTTCACCTGATTTTTACGTGGACACACTTTCTCACTGTTGTTAACTTTTGTGTGAATTTCCTTCAGTACTTTCAAAGTAATGGCTGAGACATCAGTTTGACATTTGACATCCAAGTCTGATCTTGACTATTGAGGTACGGACATGCGCGCAACCGATCTTCCCCTTGTGGTTAACATTTGTGCGAAGTTTCATGAAATTCCCTTCTGTACTTTCAAAGTAATGGCCGAAATACGATTGCTTCGGACGGACGAACTAACGAACGGACGATGCGATTACTATATGACTCCCTTCGGGGCATAACAAACTTCGATAATTCAAGATAAAAAAGTATGTTCTACTGCTCAACTTTATTTAACCTTGACAAGATAATGTCATTTTTTTTCCAAACAAGTACAAATAGGTCACCAGTAATCTGATACATATAATTAAACATTACACATGTATATTTTGGAGTTATTTTGACATGTTCGCCGTAAAATACTTTATACACAAAGTTTTGACACTGAGATTTAAGTATAGCATTAGCTCCTACGAAGTCGTAATGACTGAGAATGTAATGTGAGAAGCCAGTGTAAGAAGAAAGTTAGAATGATGCGAATGTAATGTGAAAACCAAACTAGAATAATTGAGAAAATGTATTGTACGAAGACAGTGTAAGTACCAAACTAGAATAATTGAGAATGTAATGTATGAAGCCAGTGTAAGAAAGAAGTTAGAATGATGGGGAATGTCATGTGAGTCAGTGTAAGTACGAAACTACAATTAATGTAAGTACGGAGGAGAATGTAATGTATGAGGCCAGTGTAAGAAAGAAGTTAGAATAATGGGGAATGTCATGTGAGACAGTGTAAGAAGCCATTGTAAGTACGGAGGAGAATGTTATGTATGAGGCCAGTGTAAGAAAGAAGTTAGAATAATGGGGAATGCCATGTGAGACAGTGTAAGGACGAAACAACAATTAATGTAAGAAGCCATTGTAAGTACGGAGGAGAATATAATGTGGCAAGCCAGTGTAAGAAGGAAGTTAGATGATGGGGAATGTAATGTGAGAAGCCAGTGTAAGTACGAAACTAGAATGATGGAGAATGTAATGCGAGAAGCTAGAGTTATGGAGAATGTAATGTGAGAAGCGGTGTAAGAAGGAAATTAGAATGATGAATACTGTAAACGAATGTAATGAAAGCAACCAGTAAACGAACCTTTAAATGAAGTTAGATACCAGTACAGTAAGATATAGGAAAGGCGCCTGATCCTCCACGACCGGTGATCAAACATTGTAAGAATGACCATATCCACATGGGATCGGTCGTGAATTCCGGTTGATCAGCAATAATGCAATCTACCTGGAGAATATTCTTTACGAATACAATTGTTAGGCGACACGATACAGAAACTATATGTAAAACCAATACAAATCATTAATCCTGTAACACAAATTTGCATAATTTAAATATAAGTCGTAAACAATGTGCCTATTGATGAGATAGTCAGGATTTGGTATTTCTGCTGAACATACATATTTAAATATTGTCTTTCCCGTCCTGATGTATGCTGATGATTCCTCCCATTTGAAAAAGGGACACAATAAAATGGTTATAAATTAAAAACCCGTACGTTTAATATATCCTCTTTATTTAATCCATTGCCCTAGGCGTTACCACGCCTCTGTATGCATGAACGTACATGCTATAATGCGTTCACGGTATGCTATTCATTTATGTTAAGCCTCTGGCTGTGAAGCTTATATTATTACTGAAGACATATTTATATACGTTCTTATTTGTGCAAGCGTGTATTTGTGTGTTAAGGAACATGCATATTTTGCATGGAGACTGTTATCTGCACATATTTTCTTTCTTTTAAAACTATATCTTTTTTTTTTATATATATATTTCATGAAAGAGCACCTTTTCAGATTTAAAATGCAGTGGAAACCCCGTATGCAGTCGTGAGATATTCAATTTGTACTTTTTTTTGTAATTCGATTATTATAAACAATAGTTTTCCATATGTGTGGCATATAACGAAGATTACTTATTGAGCGACATCGCAATAAATCACATGAGTATAAAGTTATTATAGCTTTAGGTACCAACAATTATTTTCCCCATTGACACCAATGTTAAGATTTTCACATATTAATGATTACTGCAACTTCAAGTATGGATAATGCGGCAGGGTAATTTTCAAATAGAAAACTAATTTTCCACTTAAAAAATCACCAGAAAAGGTGGGTTCACAAGACATTTAAGAAAGTGTTTGCCTGTTTACTAAGCAGATAAAGGGTGCAGGCTGTTTTCGTGGATAGTTGCTCACAAAGTGTAAGCATAGAGTCGAATTTTCTAAAATGTTCATCAGTGATCCAGTAAAACCTAGTAATACGCTTCTTATACATACAACTACAAAATCGAATAGAAATGAGCTGTTTTCCTGTACTTATAATGCCCATTTCCATCAAAAAGGAGGGCTTACTGTTTAGCTCGCTAAAGTGAGAAGGCTCAAAGTGAGTTATTATATATCATACAATATAAGCGTTTTTCACTGGTCTAGAAGCAGTCACGTGACATTAAATAGTTTTGACCATTCTTATTGGAAATATGCCAACCGTTCAATAGTTCATCACGTGACCGCGCAATAGTAAATTTAGCCATTCTATACATACACCGGCTACGTCACAACTGACGATAAGAAGCGCAGCGAACCTGGCGGACACAATGAAATTTAGCGTGCAATAGTGCTTCTTTGTCATTGACGCGCTCTTTTAAAAAAAGCAGCAAAGCGTCACGTGACCGTACAATAGTCTATCTGTATCAGTGACGCAGATTCACGTGACCGTACACAAGTGGATCTGTGTCATTGACGCAGAGTCAACGCAGAGTCACGTGACCGTACAAAAGTCGATCTGTGTCAGTGACGCAGAGTCACGTGACCGTACAATAGTCGATCTGTGTCAGTGATGCAGAATAACCATACACTAGTTGATATGTGTCAGTGACGCAGCGTCACTTAACCATAGACTAGTCTATCAGTGTCAGTGACGCGGCATCACGTGACCGTGCAATAGTCGATATATGTCAGTGATGCAGCGTCACTTGACCATACAATAGTCGATCTGTGTCAGTGACGCAGCGTCACGTGACCGTACAATAGGTCACTTGACCGTACAATAGTCGATCTATGTCAGTGACGCAGAATCACGTGACCGTGCAACAGTCGATCTGTGTCAGTGACGCAGCATCACGTCACCGTACACTAGTCGATCTGTGCCAGTGACGCAGCGTCACGTGACCGTACAATAGGTCACTTGACCGTACAATAGTCGATCTATGTCAGTGATGCAGCATAACCATACACTAGTTGATATGTGTCAGTGACGCAGCGTCACTTGACCATAGACTAGTCGATCAGTGTCAGTGACGCGGCATCACGTGACCATGCAATAGTCGATATATGTCAGTGACGCAGCGTCACTTGACCATACAATAGTCGATCTGTGTCAGTGACTCAGCGTCACGTGACCGTACAATAGTCTATATGTGTCAGTGACGCAGCGTCACGTGACCGTACAATAGATCACTTGACCGTACAATAGTCGATGTCAGTGACGCAGCGTCACGTGACCTTACAACAGTCGATATGTGTCAGTGACGCAGCATCACGTGACCGTGCAACAGTCGATCTGTGTCAGTGACGCAGCGTCACGTGACCGTACATTAGTCGATCTGTGTCAGTGACGCAGCATCACGTGACCGTACAATAGTCGATCTGTGTCAGTGACGCAGCGTCACGTGACCGTACAATAGGTCACTTGACCGTACAATAGTCGATCTATGTCAGTGATGCAGCATCACGTGACCGTGCAACAGTCGATCTGTGTCAGTGACGCAGCATCACGTGACCGTGTAACAGTCGATCTGTGTCAGTGACGCAGCGTCACGTGACCGTACAATAGTCGATCTCTGTCAGTGACGCAGCGTCACGTGACCGTACAATAGGTCACTTGACCGTACAATAGCCGATCTATGTCAGTGACGCAGCATCACGTGACCGTGCAACAGTCGATCTGTGTCAGTGACGCAGCATCACGTGACCGTGTAACAGTCGATCTGTGTCAGTGACGCAGCGTCACGTGACCGTACAATAGTCGATCTGTGTCAGTGACGCAGCATCACGTGACCGTGCAACAGTCGATCTGTGTCAGTGACGCAGCATCACGTGACCGTGTAACAGTCGATCTGTGTCAGTGACGCAGCGTCACGTGACCGTACAATAGTCGATCTGTGTCAGTGACGCAGCGTCACGTCACCGTACAATAATCGATCTGTGTCAGTGACGCAGCGTCACGTGATCGTACAATAGTCGATTTGTGTCAGTGACGTAGAGTCACATGACCGTACATTAGTCGATCTGTGTCAGTGACGCAGCGTCACGTCACCGTACAATAATCGATCTGTGTCAGTGACGCAGCGTCACGTGATCGTACAATAGTCGATTTGTGTCAGTGACGTAGAGTCACGTGACCGTACAATAGTCGATCTGTGTCAGTGACACAGCGTCACGTCACCGTACAATAATCGATCTGTGTCAGTGACGCAGCGTCACGTGATCGTACAATAGTCGATTTGTGTCAGTGACGTAGCGTCACGTCACCGTACAATAATCGATCTGTGTCAGTGACGCAGCGTCACGTGATCGTACAATAGTCGATTTGTGTCAGTGACGTAGCGTCACGTGACCGTACAATAGTCGATCTGTGTCAGTGACGCAGCATCACGTGACCGTGTAACAGTCGATCTGAGTCAGTGACGCAGCGTCACGTGATCGTACAATAGTCGATCTGTGTTAGTGATGCAGCATCACGTGACCGTAAAATAGTCGATCTGTGTCAGTGATGCAGCATAACAATACACTAGTTGATATGTGTCAGTGACGCAGCGTCACTTGACCATAGACTAGTCGATCAGTGTCAGTGACGCGGCATCACGTGACCGTGCAATAGTCGATATATGTCAGTGACGCAGCGTCACTTGACCATACAATAGTCGATCTGTATCAGTGACTCAGCGTCACGTGACCGTACAATAGTCTATCTGTGTCAGTGACGCAGTGTCACGTGACCGTACAATAGGTCACTTGACCGTACAATTGTCGATATATGTCATTGACGCAGCGTCACGTGACCGTACAACAGTCGATCTGTGTCAGTGACGCAGCATCACGTGACCGTGCAACAGTCGATCTGTGTCAGTGACGCAGTGTCACGTGACCGTACATTAGTCGATCTGTGTCAGTGACGCAGTGTCACGTGACCGCACAATAGTGGATCTGTGTCAGTGATGCAGCATCACGTGACCGCACAATAGTGGATCTGTGTCAGTGACGCAGCATCACGTGACCGTACAATAGTCGATATGTGTCAGTGACGCAGCGTCACGTGACCGTACAATAGTGGATCTGTGTCAGTGATGCTGCATCACGTGACCGTACAATAGGTCACGTGACCGTACAATAGTCGATCTGTGTCAGTGACGCAGCATCACGTGACCGTGCAACAGTCGATCTGTGTCAGTGACGCAGCGTCACGTGACCGTACAATAGTGGATCTGTGTCAGTGATGCAGCATCACGTGACCGTACAATAGTGGATATGTGTCAGTGACGCAGCATCACGTGACCGTACAATAGTCGATCTGTGTCAGTGACGTAGCATCACGTGACCGTACAATAGTCGATCTGTGTCAGTGACGCAGCGTCACGTGACCGTACAATAGTGGATCTGTGTCAGTGACGCTGCATCACGTGACCGTACAATAGGTCACGTGACCGTACAATAGTCGATCTGTGTCAGTGACGCAGCATCACGTGACCGTGCAACAGTCGATCTGTGTCAGTGACGCAGCGTCACGTGACCGTACAATAGTGGATATGTGTCAGTGATGCAGCATCACGTGACCGTTCAATAGTGGATATGTGTCAGTGACGCAGCATCACGTGACCGTACAATAGTCGATCTGTGTCAGTGACGCAGCATCACGTGACCGTACAATAGTCGATCTGTGTCAATGACGCAGCATCACGTGACCGTACAATAGTCGATCTGTGTCAGTGACGCAGCGGCACGTGACCGTACAATAGTGGATCTGTGTCAGTGACGCAGCATCACGTGACCGTACAATAGTCGATCTGTGTCAGTGACGCAGCGTCACGTGACCGTACACTAGTGGATCTGTGTCAGTGACGCTTGTTTAAATGAACAAAGTAAGCAGATACATTGCATACACGGCTCATACTCCAAATTTTAATTTTATAAGTAAAAAGTCAAAACTGTATTTTATGATATATAATAAACAACTATTTAATGCCTTAGGCGTGAATTAGCTATGGGCGAATTATGCATTTTTCGAATCTATCTAGACAAGCCGGACAAAAGCACCAAACTTTCGGCAGAGGTAGTTTTGGTCATATATTTATATTTAAAAAAGAAGGCCAGCTCTGGAAATCGCCATGTTACTATTTATTGGAATCCAACATTTTCAAGGATTGGCGATCTTTCAAGTATCCTTAAAGATATTATAAAGAATTTTGATGAGCACAATATCTACATCATGTCTAATAAGACAACTATTTAAAGAAAACAATTATTTTTTTTAACTGGGGATGTTATTAATTATAATTATGTGAAATTATATTAGAAAAACATTCTTAGATTAATAAAATATATGCAATATTTCTTTCCTGAGAGACCGCTTATATTAAAATATGGTAAGTATATTTTATTCATGCATATTTATTTTAACAATAGAATAACATGCTTGAAATATAATTCAAAAGTTGTTCCCCTTGATTAAACGATTCCGACAGTAACAGATAAGTAGAAGCTATTGACTTTATCTATTAACAAAATTATGTCAAAAACTTCTTTAAATATATACATTACCTGCGCATTTTAGCGTCTCCGTGGCCGAATGGTTAACGACCTTCGCTTCTAACCGCTGCGGGTTCGAATCCCTCCGGGAGCTCGACTTGTAACTGAGGAAGTGTCGATTCTTACGGATGGCGAGAGGTGTACAGTACTGGTTCAAGTCAGGAAAAGTGGGTGGTCTACATTCACCACACATTGAGTTATGAATGAGAAAACAAAACACAGCTCGTTCAGATAGAAAGAAGAAAAGAAGGAAATGCATTAGAAACAGATATACACGATGCCAGAGGACGTAAATGTTTTTTTGATAGTTGTGTCTTTTTTAACGCACTATATTACTTAAAGGACAAACAAATCAGGACATATTTTAATTATATATAGATCAATAAGTAATGCTTTACACTTAATTTGGTATGGAAAAGAGTCAATTGTTCTGTTTTAAGGGTACACAAAAGAACAATACTATATGTATGCTAAGTAGAACAAATGGGTAGATACGGAGACAAATATATTTTACAAGTGACATATCAATTCAACTGGATCTCGTTATAGGAAAATAAATACTATGATACGGAAGCAATGTCAATCTATTTTAAATATGAACAGGTAAATTTAATACAGATTGAAATCAGAGTTGTATGGTTTGTTTAAAACATTCCACTTGTGAAAATCGATCCTTTATCTTGAAAAAAACAAAGATCTGTTATCACTTTAAAATGCGGAAGTTTGTAATTTAATATTCGAGCAAGGATGTTGACATTGTTTGTTAAAGTTTGTCAAAAAATTCAATTTACCTCAGATGGTTCGCAATCTATTGCATTTGCTCAAGTGGAGTGTAAACATATTGTGGAAATTCTGATACGTGGAAATGCTGATACAGACTTATTAATTCAATTCCATGTCTGCCTCTAATGTGGCAGAGTAATGGAAGACAGGTGCGTTTTATATACCTCCTATACGCCCGTGCGTATGTCAGAGATGGGTGTCGGAAAAATGAAAAAGCTAAAAATGCGGAAAATGCAATAAAAAGTGAAGCCGAAGGGTGTGTGGGGACATCCTCTCTCCCACATCCCCTCCCCCTCCCACATCCTCCTCCGTGCGTATATACAAAAACCCCATGGAACTAGGCACAATGGGATGTATACTCAGTTGCAAAAGAAAGTGTACACTTTGAAAATTTTACTTTACACCCTATACTCTTTATCAAGCGACAGTCCCTTAATGATTCGACCTATTAAAAGACAAATGACAACATGATATTGGCAATGGAATGATAAAGATTTTGGTTCCAAACATGGCATATTCATTTTGGAATTTGTCAATTTAATTCTTAAAATATTGTATACATTTAAATCTAAACAAAACTCAGAGTCTACTTTCTTTTGCAACTCAGTATATATAACCAGAACCAGAACGCAAACAAAAACAAAAAGCAAACAGTTGCGCTGTCAACAATCAAATATCGGTACTTTGCTTGTAAACATTGTGTTCACCTATGCAATTTTAGTTTAGGCCGTTATACTACTCAAGGAGTTTTGGTCTTGGAAATTGGAAAAATATCTTTCTAAAAGGTATGAGAACGATGAAAAAATCCATCTTACTGTAGCAACACTCAATGACGAAAGGTCAGTGGATCTATGATTATGGCGGAAATGTCGTAACTCGTGAGAAAGCTGCAACAATCATAAGAAACACTATTCTAAGATTCCTTCTGTTTGACGCATCATTCTCAAAATAATGTCAGATTGAGTCAGATTGAGTCAGATCCATGAAATCTTGTGTTTCAATGTCGCTTCATGTTACTGTTATAGGTCCCCAATGTACGCATACAAGATAAAAACAAAACAAACAAAAAAACTGATCTAGCGACTAACTGATATCAGGGTCTCAAACAAAACGTCCTCTTGCAACGTCACTGGCAAACGCTGTTTGTAAATATGTAGACACATCAAATGTTTTATGTCCCCAACAGTTACAAAAATGTATTTTTTACTGTTGGAGATTTGAAAAAACTTTGAAAATACACTCTTGAGCACCGCTGCTAAAGGGTCATTTCATAGTCTCCAACCATATCCAACAAATGAAAGAACACGAGTGTTCACAGATAAGAGATAAAGACATATATATATTCTACCTGAATCACTGTCATTTAACCTGTACGGCTACTGTAGGGCTAGCATATTTTGTTATTTTCATGATGGCGGACATGTCAACATCCGAAAATCAAATGCCTTATATTTTTGCTCGTTACTTAATTAATTCGACATGACATGCATAGATATGTATGTTGACTGTTAGATAAATGATTTCTTTACACTCGGCTGCATGGATTTATTACTTTTTGAAAAATCATCGCTGAAGCATGTCATTTTTTGTCGATCTGAAATCGAAGCGAGGAGTCGCACCTGTTTTTAACCATTACTGGATTGTTTCTTCAAGGATCGAAGCGAAATAACTTGTATTACTTACTTTGTGATGTTATCTTAATGACCAGATAACTAATTTCTTGTAAACTATGCAATATATAGAGTATAATCAACAGTATCAGTGTGATACGAAACATATGTCACGAGAACACGTTGTGATTCGGTTAAAAAACGAGTTCGAAGCACGAGTTTTTTAATCGAATTACAACGTATTCGAGTGACATGTTTTTTGTATCAAACCGAGACTGTTGATTATTCTGTTTATTATATACCTAAGAGTGATTTTTTAAGGATATTTAAGACATATACTTGAAAGCAATAGCAATCTACAGTACCATTAAATACAAAAATGTTAAAAAAAGGTAGTTCCGGCAAAGTGATATCGTCACACCAGTGGCGATATAGAATCAAAGTACCGAAGGTACTGAGAGCATGGTGAACTATGATTTGTGCATCCATGTAATGGAAGGTTTCTTTCCAATCACGCATGACATGGATGGACTGAAAATGTGTCAACTCTTCTTAATACATCATTGCATGTAATAATACATCAATGCATTGTTTAATGTATCTGGAACTAAGGCGATTAAAACAAGATAAGGTAAGGTATATACAGGAATAAAGAAGGGAACAAAAGGAATGATTGGTTATAATGAAAATTTATCTTCGAAACGCTTCATCATCTTCACAGGTGTTAAAGTGTATCAAAAAACATCACCAGTCATCGCCTATCAAAGTTTGAGTCATTAGAAATGAATATAGCGTCATAAAGGTCAAGACAGCTAATTTTGCCAATTCAAGTGGGGGTAATTTTGACCAACATAGCTGAATTAAAATAGGAAACAACCTTGCATTGATATCGACCTACTATGCAAGTATGATTAAAATCAAATGAACACGAGTGTAGTCAGTAGTCAGAGTGTAGCTGAAAGACAGCCATACCCCCCGCTGCACAAAGATTTATAATATACAAATTTAAACATGGAATGTCACTGTAAAATGACAAATTCTCCCTGAAGCTTCCGTGTTCCAAAAAGTGTGACCTTCAACTAAAAGAACATATGTTTTAAATACAACTTGTAGTAGAGACATACAGACTACACATATACAAAACATAACTTATAAATCGTTGTACTCATTTGATTTTAATCTCACAACTCGGAGTATCCCTGGTCTCGGGATACCATTGTTATTTATTCTCACAACTCGGAATACCACTGGTCTCGGGATACCGTTGTAGTCCATTCTCACAACTCGGAGTACTACTGTTCTCGGGATACCGTTGTGATTTAATCTCACAACTCGGAGTGAACATGATGTTCATACACAATTATTTCGTTGTTATATTTTTCAACCATGTATGTGAACGCTACTGAGAATTTCACGATTCATATCACTGATTGTAATTTTTACGTGGATTTTTTTTAAGTTTGTTGACAATAATCACCAAAGTCACGGTAAATTTCGTTTACTACCTTAGGCCTAAACAAAAAGTATTTTGTTTCCTGTCACCCAACCGAATCGCCGTTTTTACCCTCGACACAACAACTTTTACCCCTTCATTGTTGTGTTGCTTTGTTGTGTTTTGGCCTTAACAGAATATAATTCAATCAGTTTTGCATGTAATTTTGAAAATTGTATTAAAAGGTAACATATTTGTCTTGTTGTGTAATTTTTATCTCTTAATGCTACAGTCATACGTTCGAGTCCCGCTTGTTACGCGTTTGCACATTGAATAATGTTTGACAGCTACTCACTAACGCGCGGCAGGACTGTGGTTTTATGAGTTTGTTTCAACCTCTACCTCTACCAATTGACGCATAGATAAAAGTCGTAAAAATCTTTAAAAAATCCCCTCACGCTCCACACACACACACACAAACACACACACAATTTGTTTTCCGACTTAAGTCTAAAAGGGAGTACATCAGGCCTTTAATGGGGGTCTATAGGTGTCCGATTTAAAATTGACAAATATTAATATTTTATTCTACATGACCAAAACATAATGAGCGTATAAAATATTTTATATGCAAAGAAATTCATTCTGCACAGTAATACGTGCTATCCTAGGTGATGCACCAGGGTTAATATTAGCATATTACGTGCCAGTCCACCCTAGCTATATGGTGTTCTGAAACTTTAGACATTAACAAAATGGTTCTAGCTTCACATTTTGATGGATAGTGTTTTCTGTCGTGAACTGGAACAATTTTATAATTTAAGCTGTTTCTAGAAAATTGGGTAAGAATTAAAGAAACTTTTTTGCATAAAAAAATATAATTAGAACAAAAAAAATTGGGTTCTGCGGTTCTGCTCAGATTCGACCCATCCCGCTCGCTTTAAAGTCCATAATTTTATGGGACTGCCGCTCTCCCGACTGAGCTAATAATCCTTTACAAATTTTGATGATAAGGTATTTATTCTAAAACCGCAATGTCCGAATGATTTATACCCAGTCAGATCTTGTTGATTTGCATTCGGTCTCGCCGACACGATCGGCACACGTATTCAGGATTATTTTACGACCGAAACAGTTATTTTAACTTCATAGCAAGGGAGGTAAATACTTCAGAATATTACACAGATGAGCTGAAATATTATTCCGGAGAATAGGCAGCAACAACTTTTTACAAAGGATAGTAGCTTATGCGATAACCATTACTGACCAAACCTATTAAATATTATAAAGGCCATGTATATTTCTTAAATATATAAATCCAAGAAAGAAGGAAGATATGCGTTTGATGGTGTTGCAACAAGAGAAATAAATTATAAAATTAACTGGTTACAAATCTCAATCACTATCCTAGGAATACAATACAGCGTATGAATATATTTTACGCAAGATCACGTGATGATCATGTGATGATGATGATTGATATATTTATAGAACGCACAGCTAAACGATGAAACAATAGATGAAATAGCTATATAAATAATATATAACTTAAACAATGTATCGAGGAAATTATTTGAAATTTCTAAATGACACTACCTTATTTGTATCCGCACTAGAAAAGAAGAAACACCTGTTAAAATATGGGTCTTCTTTTTCAGGCAATGCGTCGATTCATCATTGAGGCTGTAGTTAGGATTCGTAAAAAAACACGGTAACTATAGCTTGGTAAACAAGTTCACCATGCTAAAAATGATATCGTAGCTGGTGTGACGATATCACTTTTGTCTGATACTAAAAATATGCCACTGAGAAATCCTTATAAAATACTGATAGCTATATAATAAATGAGCAAAATTCTGATTTAAAAACTGTTAGGCTCACAGTACGGTATGTTACGATTTCAATTTGCTACTGTACGGTGCGTTTATACCCTTTGAGAATGATAAAATGTGAATTATTTCGTAGGGGAAGCATTTAAGCAACCATATAGTTTCTAACAATGCATTGCTATAATATCAATGTACAAAAACTAAATAATCAAGAAATGACAGTTATTTTAGTAATTATACAGTTTTATCATTTCAGACGGGGTTCGGGAGTGGGTTTTATACCCCTTCCTGTACGGTGCGTTACACATATTTGACAAAATAACTGTACGGTGCGTTATGTATAATTGAAGAGTTTGGGTGTGTTTTAGATGTAGACCATTACCATTTCTATATATTTTTGTTCTTTTAAATAAAAAAAGTTTTATTTTTAGTTTCAGAGTTTCGAACGTTGCAAGTTATAGCAAGACACATAGATAGTTTTAAGGATATGTTGCTCTTTCAGATTTTATGCTGAACTTCCTTGTTCATCTACATTTGTGTATTTTGTTGTTACAAGAATACTTATTCTTAATTGCTACAAATTGCAGATTATAATTAGAAAGAATACGTATTATTTTTGTATTTAAAAAATTATGCTGTCGTGTAATTATGTGTTTCTATTTATCTTTGCCGTGGTGTGTGTTAAGTGTGGGGTGTGTGTGTGTGTGAGGGGTGGGGGGGGGGGGGGGGGGGGGGGGGTTAATAAAAGACCTCTGTTTTCATTTATAGTACAGTAGGATACGTGTGCACATTTTACAATACATTGTTAAGCTATTAAAACATATCAAGTTATTAAGATCTTTTGCAAATGTTATTGCTGTATATTTTGTTTGGCTTTTGCCGCCCTTTTGAATTTTTTAAAATAGTAACGTGCTGTATGTTGATTGTGAAAAAGAAAAGTAACCGAGAAAACTTCATCTTTTAATGTGTACTATCTTTAGCATGGCGGCCATTTTGATTATCTTAAAAGAGCACCCAGGTAACTTTGTCAGTTGGGCCTTCTTTCTAAAATTGTTTGTATTGGTTCAAACTTGTTCTGTACACATTTTGGTGCTTTTGTCCAACGTGTCTATATACTTTCATATTGACCTCTAGCTAAATGGATTAGAACTATTTGTCCTCGGGAGTGACTACTGACCCTTCACGGGTCACTATTGACCCTTCTCGGGTCAGTAGTCACTCCCTCTGATAAATAGTTCTAACCATTGACTTCTAAGGTATACTACTGTGACCGATTTTTTGTCCGTCGTCCGTCGTCCGTTTGCTCTTGGTTAAACAACTTCTCCTTGGACAATTTTGACCAAATTTCACATGGATGATACTGAGGTCAAATCATTCCAAACGTATACAAATTAGGTCAATACGACATCCAAGATGGCCGCCATTACCATATATGGTCAAATCCTTAAAAAATCGCTGAACCGATTTTGAAAGATTTTGTTTATAAATGATCGCAAACTCCTAACTACAAGTTTTACAAACGAAGTTCCTAGGGTCAAAGATGGCTGTTGTCCGGGGTTCCAGTTTGTTGCTATGGAGATTTTACATGTTTTACATAGACTTATATAGGGTATTTGTAAACGACATCTCCTCAGAATTACCGCTTGACCAATTTTCACATGGACGATACTGAGGTCAATGCCTTCCAAAGTAATACAAGTTAGGTCAATGCGACATCCAAGATGGCCGCCATTACCATATATGATCAAAAACTTAAAAATCTGAACAGATTTTGAACGTTTGTTTTTGTATAAATGGTCGCCAACTCCTAGACTACAAAAGTTATACAAACGAAGTTCCTAAGGTCAAAAATGGCTGTGCTCCGGGGTTCTACAGTTTGTATATGGAGATTTTACATGTTTTACATAGACATATAAGGACTTTAAAAAATCTTCTTCTCTAAAAGCACAATATGTAGATCTCTCATATATTGTAGGTAGCATTAGGTTAAGGTCCTCTACACAATTTGTTCAAATGGTAACACTAGGGTCACCGTTTTACATAGAATAGTATAGAACAATCTTTAAAAAAATCTTATTCTCCAAAACCATTTGGTCAGTTTTGACCAAACTTCACATGGATGATCCTTAGGTCAATGATTTTCAAATTTGTTTCAAAAGTTTCAAATTTGTTTCAAAAGGTTCTTTCCTCTTATAAATTAAGGACTTGTTCAAATGGTGATCAAATCGTCTCGAAACATAGGCTAAGTATATACAAACAAAGTATTCGTTGTTCTGGTGCTGTCATATGGAACTCGATCGCACCTCCAATGCGACAAGCCAAACATATCAAAGAATTTAAAAAGAAATAGTATTCCTATCTTTTAGGTAATTCTAGTTAATTTTAATTTGCTTGCATTTGGTTAAGAACTTTAAAATAACTTTAAAAGATTTATATATAGGGACTTTTGATTTTACAACAGGAAACTTTTCAGAATTGTATAATATTGTATGTGTATAACCAAGTGTGTGTGTGTGTTACATGTTTCTTCATTTGATGGCCTCAAGGGAGAACAAGTGTTGTAAATTGAGTGAGTTACCATCATTAAATAAAGTATTTATTATTATTATTATTATTATTATTATTATTATTATTACTGGAAGGGCTAATGAGGGGGCTAAACAAGTATACGGGGAAAACAATAAACACACTCGTTTGTCCTAATATGAGCAACGTGAAATGTGTCCTCAGACATATTGGACCACACTTCTATGTAACGTGCAATGTGTCCGCGGATGTATTGGATCACATATGACCACTCAAGGACTTATACACATGAAGACATACATCTCCGGAACAGTACTTCCCGAAAAAACTGACTTTTGTTATAGTGTACCATTCCTTGTTTACTCTGCATTTACATTGAAATAAAACGACACAATGTTTATATACATACCTTATTATAGATTTTTACCGCTAGATTAGAAAAAGGAACTTTGTTCAGACATCCGCTTAATTTGCTCCAGACATATTGGCCCAATGCGGACATATTAGACATTTACGTGCGGACGAGGCGAAGCCGGGCCCAGATATCTCCACCAGCGTCACTAAATTATCCCATAATTTATCATACCTGTTACTTTTCTTTTGTTAAAAGTTAAACCTTTCGGCCGAGTCAGAAAAAAAATTAGTTCCACCAAGAATTTTATCATTTTCATCATTTAGCAAGATTCTTTTTATTTGCTGAGAAGTTGACTAGATGGTTTACTACCAAATGCAAGTCTGTGAAACATGGGTGGAAACCCGTATATGGTAATTTTATACCGCTCAAGATAAAAGGTTGGAACCCCGATTTGATTTGCTTAATGTGAAGTTTCTTACGGCACTTTCTACATTGACAGTAAAAACAACAACATGTGTTAAAAAGTACTGGGTTATTAACCAGAACTACATGATGAGGTGAAAGGACATGGATATCGTTATATACTATACATCAACCATACCATCCACTTATCACTATATGGTTAGTCATCTTCCCCGTGAAGCCCGAAATTGAAATTCTGACGTGTCCATGTGTGTCGCGGTTTTTATTTTTTGTTCTCTAATAAGAAGTAAACAGTATAACTTTTTATTTTTGGATCTGATATGTGTTAATACATGTATGTACGAATCTTGCTACTTCCCATCCCTTTGACCTTAACCCGCTAAGCACGACTAAATAGCCTTTGCGTCCATTGTAAACCCAGATAAGCCTGCGAGTAATACAATGTCCGGCTGCTGATCAGTCATTTCCCCCAAAACACCCCTTTATCACATAAATGGAATGGTCTTAATTCAAAGAAAGAACAGTCCATTATATTTATTCTGCTTTCTAAGGGTTAAATACTCCAAATGTCAGGCTAGTTTTTCCATCACTATTTGAATATTTGAGAATTATATTTTATTCTGTTAATGCTAACACCCAAGTGTGTTGGCATGTTTAAGCTGAGTGAAGTGAATCTCTGATTTATATGTGGGGCGCATGTTTAGCCAAATGTACTTTTTACAAGTTACAGTAACATGAACACTTTTGATAGTACTTACATAAACTAAAACTATACATCATTGGAACTGAAATTTATAGTGGTATATATATATAAAAAAAATACCATAGATTTGAAAGTTGGTTGAGAAATAAAACATTTTACATCCAAAATAATCTTTGATAGGGATTTTACGATGTAAGCTCATTGCTGGGACAGCAAAGATTTAGGAAATCTCAAAATAGACGGTGTCTTAATTTAGATGTATTCAACACGTAAACCATATTTTGGATAGAAATGCTAATTTTTGAAGGAGCAAAATTTTACATTGAAATTGTATAAAGGGAATATTCTTTTACAATTTCTATCAAAGCGAATCATTAAATTTACTTAAGGAGGTAGCTGGGAAAGGACGTCGTGCTGAGATTTTTTAAAATTGATATTTAAAACTTCTTTGATATCATTTAAATACAAAATTATCAAACAATGGCAGGTCATCACAATGGCAGGTCATCACAATGGCAGGTCATCACAATGGCAGGTCATCACAATGGCAGGTCATCACAATGGCAGGTCATCACAATGGCAGGTCATCACAATGGCAGGTCATCACAATGGCAGGTCATCACAATGGCAGGTCATCAAAATGGCAGGTCATCACAATGGCAGGTCATCACAATGGCAGGTCATCAAAATGGCAGGTCATCACAATGGCAGGTCATCACAATGGCAGGTCATCACAATGGCAGGTCATCATAATGGCAGGTCATCACAATGGCAGGTCATCACAATGGCAGGTCATCACAATGGCAGGTCATCACAATGGCAGGTCATCACAATGGCAGGTCATCACAATGGCAGGTCATCACAATGGCAGGTCATATCACAATGGCAGGTCATCACAATGGCAGGTCATCATAATGGCAGGTCATCATAATGGCAGGTCATCACAATGGCAGGTCATATCACAATGGCAGGTCATCACAATGGTCAGGTCATCACAATGGTCAGGTCATCATAATGGCAGGTCATCACAATGGCAGGTCATCACAATGGCAGGTCATCACAATGGCAGGTCATCACAATGGTCAGGTCATCACAATGGTCAGGTCATCACAATGGCAGGTCATCACAATGGCAGGTCATCACAATGGTCAGGTCATCACAATGGCAGGTCATCACAATGGCAGGTCATCACAATGGTCAGGTCATCACAATGGCAGGTCATCACAATGGCAGGTCATCACAATGGTCAGGTCATCACAATGGCAGGTCATCACAATGGCAGGTCATCACAATGGTCAGGTCATCACAATGGCAGGTCATCACAATGGCAGGTCATCACAATGGTCAGGTCATCACAATGGCAGGTCATCACAATGGCAGGTCATCACAATGGTCAGGTCATCACAATGGCAGGTCATCACAATGGCAGGTCATCACAATGGCAGGTCATCACAATGGCAGGGCAGGTCATCACAATGGCAGGTCATCACAATGGCAGGTCATCACAATGGTAGGTCATCACAATGGCAGGTCATCACACTTTTTCCCCACTAGACGTCTTTGAAGAAGACACATACTTCTAACTCCAAAATTTCATTAACAATAGGAATAATAGAGACATTGAACATTTTCACAATTATTTTTTCATTACATTACATTTACTAAAAAACAACGATTAATTTTCGGTTACATGTGTACATATCGATCACAAATTTGCAAACAAATTGCTTAAAAGGTATGTTAAATCATACCTTATATCCATATCTGCTAGAATCCAAAACATGACACAATTATATTGTCAAATAAAACTATGATTTAAAAACTAAAATTCTTAGATTTGAAAATGTCAAAACTTGCCCAGCCAACATCCTTAAATGCATTTTGATTATTTTCATGAACCCGTTGCATACGTTTTAATAATTATATCGTTCCCACTATGGAGCATCATATGAATTAATACTTAAACTAATTAATAGTTATAAACTAAAACTCGCCGAATGCTTGCGTTTTCCAGCCGAAACATTTTCATATACAATACTTAGAATGGTTTTACTGTACGTGCAACTTTTGCATCAAATAAAAGCACATTATTATAGTTTCATTTATACTTGGAAAGACATCAAGTCCTTCAATTCTCTTAAATGCAAAAAAAATAAAATATAAAATAAATGTGGATTTGCTAAAACTTACTACTCTTTAAGTTGCATAAAATTCACAGACCGCGGTCTAGCAGATAGTCACTATATGGAGCGGTCTAGCAGATAGTCACTATATGGAGCGATGATTATTTAAAAAACAAACAACAAAAAAAACCGGATAAGAACACAGCTTCCACGTATACAAAAATGCTTAGATGTATCTTCATGACACGACGTGAGGAAGTGTCGATTCTTACGGATGACGGGAGGTGTACAGTGTTGTATAATGTTCATCAAAGACTCCAGTAATGATCTACGGACAATCAATTAATTACAGTACCAAGCCTGGCCTATTTAGTATGGGGCCACACAGGTAGCTTGGAGGGATATGTACACTGTAATATGTACACTGTACATTGCATGCAGAGGGCATTCTTAATCTTGTCTCTGTCTATGATAGATGTCTTCATTAAACTGGTAGTGTTCCAGAACTGAGTCTTGTTTATTAATATTGTCACACATTCAGCTAACAATATAACAACAATTCTACTGGCTCTACCCAGGAAAAGTGGGTTGTCTGTCTCCACCACAAAAAAAATCGACCGTCATATTTAACACTACATGTTTTGAAAATGACTTAAAACAACATACAAACAAACAAACAAATCATGACACAGACGTTATGTTTAAGGTTAGCCACAAATACTGAAAATATTAGTCGAAGACTAACAATTTCATTTGACCTTCCAAAAGGGAATCAATTTCTTCAAACCATATTTAAATTGTGCAGTTTTTAATTTGGACATTTTAAAGATAAAGCTACCTAACATTAAAAAAGAGGTAAAATTCTACAATAAAAAGTGTAGAAATGACGTAATTGGTTAAATTATAGTTTCCTTAATTTTCCAAATGAAACAAAATGAAATTTACCTAAAATATTCTCATCAAGACGAACAGTTTCATATAATTTTAAATTTTCATATAATTTTCATATGAATAGCAAAACTCAGAAATATCTTTAAGTATATAAAAATACATAGTTCATGTAGTTTCACTTAAATTTTCGAAATGTCAATTCCTCCTTTGACGTCAAAAACGCGTTTTTGGCTTTACCGTTGGACAACGGTTGTTGGTGACCATTTGAGCAATAATTCTGTAAAACAAACTCTTTTTGAAAAATATGATAATAACGTTGTTGTTTTTTTCGTTCAATTACAATTCAAGCTTTTGCTGTAAATTCTTTCTGTCATCCTCTCAAATTTCCAGGAAAAATGCGTAAAGACAATGAGTGTGATAAAATCATAGTCAAAGGAAAAATAGAAGGAAAGGTAAACGTTTCGAAAACCTTTAAACAAAATCACTATTTTCATAGTTTTCAGAAGAAAAAAAACACAAAAAAACATATTGTGTTAATGTTTGTATTTAAATATCTTATCTGATATTCTCTATATCCAAAATGTACTTCAATCGCTTTTAAAGTTCGTCAGTATATTTTTTATTACCCGTGTTACATATTATGTGCTATTACTTCTTACGGATGGCTGGAGGTATACAGTACTGGTTCTACCCAGGACTGCCTCCACACATTTTACAAATTAGACAAAGCACTGAATATATCATGTTTGAACAGGTTTAATATTGTGATGCTGATCCTTTAATAATTTGACATTCTAATGCTTTTCTATACAGATCGCATTTTAAATATGAAATATATGTTCCTTAAATGTAATTGACACTAGTATTTTGTATTTCAATGGAGCTTCTGTTCTTCCTTTGTATTGTGAACAAAGAAAATAACCTTAACAAGTGGAATTAGACACTGAATGTCTGTTATTTTGATCTCAATAATCGGAACTCTAACTAGAAACATAACATGTTTCTGGTTGCGGCCAATTGGTTAGTGTAAGCCACTAAATCCGAACTGTGTGAGTTTGATCTCGCTTAGCTCGATACTTCATCTATCGTTCTATATGTTACATTGTTTATCCTGTATGCAATAATCACTCAAGACCCTTTGACAAATGAACATTTTCTCTCTCGTTTTCTGTTTTGTGCTTGACATTTCCAGAATATGGAATCAGTCTCTAATTAATCCTCTTTACGAAAAATGTCAGTTAAAATACGATGATATTGCTGAAGGAAAGAATCAGTGCAGCTGATATTAAGAATACAGACAGGTCTGTATCAATACGCTTGGTAAATAAGAAGACAAGTGTTGGAAAATAATTCGGCAGAACACAGAGTAAGGACGAAAACAGTAGCAGTAAGCAATAGCAAATAATCCGAAAAATTGTTTAGAGAAAAAAGTAATCAGTAAATGTAGGACACAGACACAAACATACTATAGAAATAAGCGTTAGTAAAGCATCAGATCATTTTTTATCAGAATTATGGAGAATGTATTATAAAGCCAGTTAAGTACGAAGTTAGAATGATGGAGAATGCAATGTGAGAAGCCAATGTAAGAAAGAAGTTAGAAGAATGAATGCATTGTGAGAAGCCAGTGTAAGGATGAAGTTATAATGATGGAGAATGCATGTGAGAAGCCAATGTAAGAAAGAAGTTAGAAGAATGCATTGTGAGAAGCCAGTGTTAGGATGAAGTTAGAATGATGGAGAATGCAATGTAAGAAAGAAGTTAGAAGAATGCATTGTGAGAAGCCAGTGTAAGGATGAAGTTGGAATGACGGAGAATGCAATGTGAGAAGTCAGTGTAAGAAAGAAGTTAGAATGATTGAGGATTTAATGTGAAACCAATGTAAGAAAGAAGTTAGAAGAATGAATGCATTGTGAGAAGCCAGTGTAAGGATGAAGTTATAATGATGGAGAATGCATGTGAGAAGCCAATGTAAGAAAGAAGTTAGAAGAATGCATTGTGAGAAGCCAATGTAAGAAAGAAGTTAGAATGATGGAGAATGCAATGTGAGAAGCCAGTGTAAATGATTGACAATATAATGAAAGCAACTAGTAAATGAAGTTAGATGTGAGTAAAGTAAGATATAGGAAAGGCGCCTGTTCCTCCACGACCGGTGTACAAGCATTAAAGAAGAATGACCATATCCACATTGGATCGGTCGTCAATTCAGGTTGATCAGCAATAATGCAATCGACCTGAAGAATATTCTTTACGAATATCTTTGTTCTGTGACACGTATGCAAAAAGTATATGTAAAACTAATACAAATCATTAGTCCTGTACCACAAATTTGCATAACTTAAATGTAAGTCGTAAACAAGGTGCAATTTGATGAGCTACTCATGGGATGCATTTATTCTGCTTATATACATATTTAATATTGTCTTTTCCGTCCGGATGTATGCTGATGATTCCTCCCATTTGAAAAAGGGACACAATAAAATGGTTATAAATTAAAAACCCTTAAATTTAATATATTCTCTTTCTTTAATCCTTTGCCTAAGGCGTTACCACGCAATGCCTCTGTAATGGATGAACGTACATGCATTTACGGTATGCTATTCATTTATGTTAAGCCTCTGGCTGTGAAGCTTCTATTATTACTGAAGACATATTTATATACGTTCTTATTTGTGTAAGCGTGTATTTGTGTGTTAAGGAACATGCATATTTTGCATGGAGACTGTTATCTGCACATATTTTCTTTCTTTTAAAACTGCATCTATATGAATATATTTTTCATAAAAAACACCTGTTCAGCTTTAAAACGCAGTGGAATAGCTTTAGGTATGATATCAACAATTATTTTCCCCATTGACACCAGTGTTAAGATTTTCACATATTAATGGTTTGCTGCAACTTCAACTCAAGTATGGATAATGCTGCAGTGTCATTTTCATATAGAAAACTAATTTTAAACTTGAAAAATCACCAGAAAAGGTGGGTCACAAGACATGTAAGAAAGTTCTTGCTTTACTAAATAGATCAATGGCACAGTTGTTTTCGTTGATAGTTGCTCACAAAGTGTAAGCATAGATTCGAAATTTCTAAAATGTTCACCAGTGATCCAGTAAAACCTAGTAATACGCTTCTTATACATACAACCACAAAATCGAATAGAAATGGGATGTTTTCCTGTACTTATAATGCCCATTTCCATCAAAAAAGGAGGGATTACATTTAGCTCACCTGAGCGGAAGGCTCAAAGTGAGCTATTGTGACCGCTTTTTGTCCGTTGTCCGTCCGTCGTTCGTTAGATCTTGGTTAAGGAGGTTGGCTGGGAAAGGACGTAGTGATGAGAATTTTTTTAAATTCATATTTAAAGCTTCTTTGGTATAATTTAGATTCAAAATTATCAAAAACAGGCTAGGTCACCACACTTTTTTCCCCACTAGACGTCATTGAAGAAGGTACATATTTCTAACTTCAAAATTTCACTAAAAAGAGGAAAAATATAGTCATTGAACATTTTCACAATTGTTTTCATAACATTACGTTTATTGAAAAACAACAATTAATTTTCGAATGCATATATACATATCTTTCAAATCATACAAACACAGTTGTAATCCTCATTCGTCTTTTTACTTTAAAAAGCAAACATATATGAACCATACCCCACCCACTTTTGTTTTTTCCGAAAAATTAATTCAAGATAAAAAAGTATGTTCTAATGATCACCTTTTTTTAAAACTTGTATATGTCAAGGTCCTACGACATTTCTTTCAAAACAAGTAAAACGATATATAGGTCACCAGACTTCTAATGATTTTTTATTAAAAATTCTTTAAATTACACCCATTTTGGAGTTATTTTGACATTTTCAATGTAAAATACTGTACACACAATATTGACATGGAGATCGAAAATAAAATTAGCTCAGTATCTACTTTTATATATGTATTCCACTACTGAAAAACAAAAGTCTGATTTATTCTATAGCAAAAGGATAAATTCTACTCAGAGCTACCCATACCCTATTTTGTTGACAAAAAAAAAAATGATCACAAATGATGGAAAAAATATGAAGAAAAAAAATTGCTTGAAATTTGGTATGTTACCATCTTAAATCCTACATTATATCCATATCTACTAGAATGGAAAAAATGAAACAATTATGTTGTCAAATAAAACTATGATTAAAAAAATTAAATGTTTAGACTTGAAGATGTCAAAACTTGCCCAGCCAACATCCTTAAACAACTTCTCCTTGGAAAATTTTGACCTGATACTGAGGTCAAAGCATTCCAAAATTGTACAAATTAGGTCAATGCGACATCCAAGATGGTTGCCATTACCATATATAATCAAAACCTTAACAAATCTTCTTCTCAAGAACCGCTGAACATATTTTGAAAGAATTTATTTATAAATGATCACTAACTCCTAAACTCCAAAAGTTGTACAAACAAAATTCCTAGGGTAAAAAAATGGCTGTGCCCCGGAGTTCTAAAGCTTGTTGCTATGGAGATTTTACATGTTTTACAAAGATTTATATAGGGAATTAAAAAATCTTCTTCTCTAAAAGCACAAAATGTAGATTTCTCATATATTGTAGGTAGCATTAGCTTATGATCCTCTACAAAGTTTGTTAAAATGGTGACCCTGGGGTCAAATCTTGCCCCGCCCCGGGGGTCACAGTTTTACATAAGGATAATCTTAGTCAGTTTTGACCAAACTTCACATGGATGATCCTTAGGTCAATGACTTTCAAATTTGTTAAAATTATGGCAACGCCACATCCAAAATGGCCGACGTTGGGGTGGATTGGTGCTGGAGGCTGTGGGTTTGTGGGGTAAACAACATCTCCTCAGAAACTGCTAGGCCAATGTTGACCAAATTTCACATGGACGATACTGAGGTCAACGTTTTTCAATGTCATACAATTTAGGGCAGTGCAAATCCAAGATGGCCGCCATTACCATAACAGTCAAAACCTTAAAATATCTTCTTCTCAGAACCGCTGAACAGATTTTGACAGTTTTTATTTATAAATGATCGCCAACTCCTAGACTACAAAAGTTGTACAATGATGAAGCTCCTAGGGTCAAAAATGGCTGTGCTCCGGGGTTCTAAAGTTTGTATATGGAGAATTTACATATTGTACATACTTATATAGGGAATATAAAAAATCTTCTTCTCTAAAATCACAAGACATAGATCCTAAATTGTATGTAGCATTAGCTTATGGTCTTCTACCAAGTTTGTTCAAATGATGACTCTGGGGTCAAATCTTGATCTGCTCTGGGGGTCACAGTTTTACATAGAATTATATAATTATATGAAAATCTTTTTAAAAAATATTATTCTCCAAAACTGCTTGGTCACTTTGACTAAACATCAGATGGATGATCCTTTTAAAATTAGGGCAACACCACATCCAAGATGGCTGCCGTTGAAGGGTGGGTGGGGGAAGGGTAAACAACATCTCAGAAACTGCAAAGGCCAAATTTGACCAAATTTCACGCGGATGATTCTGATGTCAATGCCTTTCAAAAGTATACAAATAAGATCAATGCATTATCCAAGATGGCCGCCATTGCCATATATGGTAAGAACCTTATAAAATCTACTTCTTATGAACCACTGAATAGATTTCGACAGTTTTTGTTTATATATGATCGCCAACTTTTTCCTATAAAAGTTGTACAAATTTCCTAGGGTAAGAAATGGTTGCGCCCCGGGGTTTACTATCCGTCCATTTCCATACAAACATTCTCTGTAAATACGAAGAACCAAGTATTGCAACTTTACCTTATGTTATACAAAGTGTTCAATCTAATAATCAATTGCACTGGTTAACTACTTTTTCCTCTTTGCAAAAATTCTCAGGTGAGCGACTCAGGGCCATTTGGATCTCTTGTTATTATATGAACTATACATCGGAGGTTTACATTGGTGGTGGTAAACCTTTACTTAAAGGAGTATCATATACTTTTAGAAATACTAAGCGTGTTGGTCGCATTCTTCCACAACATAGCATATTATGTTCTGGTATAAGTTTCTCTCCTTATGTAAAATCCGTATTAGGTTGATTGATTGATTGATTGATTGATTGATTGATTGATTGATTGATTGATTGATTGATTGATTCGTGGATTTATGTCATATAAAATACATGCAAACACTCTCTACTTCTCTACTGACTCAACACCCATTATGCTATGTTATGCATATACTATCATGATCGACGGTATCGAACGTTTTCTGCCAGTCAAGCATTATCATCCCCATTTAGAGATTTGGGATTGAATCTAACATAACATAACATGTTATGTATAAGACAGGAGTAAGTCGAGTAGTTCCCTCGGAAACAACTTTGAAACTCATACAACAGACCATTTTTACTAAGAAAGATTATAGTTGAAAACATACAGCTCTTTCTAGAATTTTAGATACAATATAGACAGGTCTATAGTTACTAACATCAGATCTACACATTTTCTTGAACAATGGTTTGACTTTTGCAGACTTAAGTTCATCAGGATTTGCGTTGCTTGTAATGGAACTATTGATTAAAAATGTAACATGTATTTTCAAATATGGTGCAGCATCATGCATTTCCAAATAAGATTAAATACGATGCAGCGTCGTGCGATGTAGCAACATTGAAAAGCAACACTGAACTAATCAGTAAAACAAATGGTTTGCTCATTATGGGAGTGACAATCCATATGCATTACCATTAGGCTGATTGACAATCCATATGCATTACCATTAGGCTGATTGACAATCCATATTCATTATCATTAGGCTGATTGACAATCCGTATTCATTACCATTAGGCTGATTGACAATCCGTATTCATTACCATTAGGCTGATTGACAATCCGTATTCATTACCATTAAGCTGATTGACAATCCATATGCATTACCATTAAGCTGATTGACAATCCGTATTCATTTCCATTAGGCTGATTGACAATCCGTATTCATTACCATTAGACTGATTGACAATCCATATTCATTACCATTATGCTGATTGACAATCTATATTCATTACCATTAGGCTGATTGACAATTCATATTAATTACCATTAGGCTGATTGACAATCCATATGCATTACCATAAGGCTGATTGACAATCCGTATTCATTTCCATTAGGCTGATTGACAATCCGTATTCATTACCATTAGACTGATTGACAATCCATATTCATTACCATTAGGCTGATTGACAATCTATATTCATTACCATTAGGCTGATTGACATTTCATATTAATTACCATTAGGCTGATTGACAATCCATATGCATTACCATTAGGCTGATTGACAATCCATATGCATTACCATTTGGCTGATTGACAATTCGTATTCATTACCATTAGGCTGATTGACAATCCGTATTCATTACCATTAGGCTGATTAACGATCCATATTCATTACCATTAGGCTGATTGATAATCCGTATGCATTACCATTAGGCTGATTGACAATCCGTATGCATTACCATTAGGCTGATTGACAATCCGTATTCATTACCATTAGGCTGATTGACAATCCGTATGGTTGACAGTCCGTATTCATTACCATTAGGCTGATTGACAATCCGTATGCATTACCATTAGGCTGATTGACAATCCGTATTCATTACCATTAGGCTGATTGACAATCCGTATGCATTATCATTAGGCTGATTGACAATCCGTATGCATTACCATTAGGCTGATTGACAGTCCGTATGGTTGACAATCCGTATTCGTTACCATTAGGCTGATTGACAATTCGTATTTATTACCATTAGGCCGATTGACAATCCATATTCATTACCATTAGGCTGATTGACAATCCATATTCATTACCATTAGGCTGATTGACAATCCGTATTCATTACTATTAGGCTGATTGACGATCCGTATTCATTACCATTAGGCTGATTGACAATCCGTATTCATTACCATTAGGCTGATTGACAATCCATATTCATTACCATTAGGCCGATTGACAATCCATATTCATTACCATTAGGCTGATTGACAATCCATATTCATTACCATTAGGCTGATTGACAATCCGTATTCATTACCATTAGGCTGATTGACGATCCGTATTCATTACCATTAGACTGATTGACGATCCGTATTCATTACCATTAGACTGATTGACAATCTATATTCATTACCATTAGGCTGATTGACAATTCATATTAATTACCATTAGGCTGATTGACAATCTATATTCATTACCATTAGGCTGATTGACAATCCGTATTCATTTACATTAGGCTGATTGACAATCCGTATTCATTACCATTAGACTGATTGACAATCCGTATTCATTACCATTAGGCTGATTGACAATCTATATTCATTACCATTAGGCTGATTGACAATTCATATTAATTACCATTAGGCTGATTGACAATCCATATGCATTACCATTAGGCTGATTGACAATCCATATGCATTACCATTTGGCTGATTGACAATTCGTATTCATTACCATTAGGCTGATTGACAATCCGTATTCATTACCATTAGGCTGATTGACGATCCATATTCATTACCATTAGGCTGATTGATAATCCGTATGCATTACCATTAGGCTGATTGACAATCCGTATGCATTACCAATAGGCTGATTGACAATCCGTATTCATTACCATTAGGCTGATTGACAATCCGTATGGTTGACAGTCCGTATTCATTACCATTAGGCTGATTGACAATCCGTATGCATTACCATTAGGCTGATTGACAATCCGTATTCATTACCATTAGGCTGATTGACAATCCGTATGCATTATCATTAGGCTGATTGACAATCCGTATGCATTACCATTAGGCTGATTGACAGTCCGTATGGTTGACAATCCGTATTCGTTACCATTAGGCTGATTGACAATTCGTATTTATTACCATTAGGCCGATTGACAATCCATATTCATTACCATTAGGCTGATTGACAATCCATATTCATTACCATTAGGCTGATTGACAATCCGTATTCATTACTATTAGGCTGATTGACGATCCGTATTCATTACCATTAGGCTGATTGACAATCCGTATTCATTACCATTAGGCTGATTGACAATCCATATTCATTACCATTAGGCCGATTGACAATCCATATTCATTACCATTAGGCTGATTGACAATCCATATTCATTACCATTAGGCTGATTGACAATCCGTATTCATTACCATTAGGCTGATTGACGATCCGTATTCATTACCATTAGGCTGATTGACAATCCATATTCATTACCATTAGGCTGATTGACGATCCGTATTCATTACCATTAGGCTGATTGACAATCCGTATTCATTACCATTAGGCTGATTGACAATCCATATTCATTACCATTAGGCTGATTGACGATCCGTATTCATTACCATTAGGCCGATTGACAATCCATATTCATTCCCATTAGGCTGTAGAGCCAGCTGATACCATACGTCAGTAATTTCTGTTGTTTGTTTTCAATTTATTTCTGTAATAAATTGAAAAACATCAATTAAACGAGCCATAAACTACCAAAAAAACTTACACTGAACAAAATGAAAGACAAGGAGGTATTTTTTACTATATTTGCTCGCCAGGGTTGGGCATTTTAAACTTGGCAGTAAACAATAAATCGCGATGCATTGCAACGCAATTAGTAGATATCGCCAATTTGATTCGTGTGAAAGGTATTTATAAATTGCGGATTCCCCTTTGGGCTAGTAACATTTGTTATCCCGCCTTTTTTAAAAAGCTTTAGGTTTTCCGTCCGTCCGTCCGTTACCGTATCTCCTCAGAAACTGACCAAACTTAGTGTGAAGTACCAATATGTCCGCGGTGTGCCAATGGCAATGTATCCCGCGCCATAGTGATTTGTAACTGCCGATAATAGTGTGGGAAGAGTGAGAGCATTAAGAAGAGTATAATGAATAGTCATGTGACTGCTGTATGAAGAACACACTAGAATTAACCTCATCCACCCCGCGCTTCTGGGCAGGGATCCACGTACAGGGAACTCCATCAGGTTTACCTGACTGGCATAAAGGCTTACCTGCCTAGCTAACGAGGGTGCTAAACAAGTATACGGGTTCAACAATAAACACACTCGGTTGTTCTAATATGAGCAACGTGAAATGTGTCCGCAGACAAAGTGGACCACACTTAAGTACCCAATATCTATGTAACGTGCAATGTGTCCGCGGATGTATTGGATCATAAATAAGACCACTCAGGGACTAATATACATCTCCAGAACAGTACTTCCCGAAAAAAACTTGTTATATTATACCATTCCATGTTTACTCTGCATTAATTTACATTGAAATAAAACGACACAATGAGTTAGTGTAGGGTATATGCATATGGTAGGGAGGATCAAACCCACGACCTTTCGATCTGAAGTCCGGCGCTCTGCCACTAAACCACGCACTCCACTAACACAGTGGAATCACACTCCTAACTGGTTATTGCACGGAAGCATTTTTTTGTCTATTTTAGTAACAGTGACAGCGACCTGCTCAAGCTCCCAAGCTTCCTTTCCATATATACACAGCCAGTTCCGTTCCAATATCTTATTCCTAACTAAAGTTATAGCCCGGAAACCATTTTTCTGTTTTTAGTAACAACAACATTGACCCCAGTGACCTCAAATGCATTCCCAAGCTTCCTTTCCGTATAAGCTACGGTACATACACAGCAAGTTTTGTAACCTCAGTGACCTCATGCAATGCAAAGCTTACGTTCTATATAAGCTAACTACACAGCAAGTTTTATTCCAATATCTCATTCCCAGCTGAAGTTATTATTCTATTTTAGTAACGGTGACCTTGACTTCAGTGACCTCAAATGCAATCCCATGCCAAACTTCCATTTCATATAAGCTATTTCAACAGTAAGTTTCGTTTCAAAATCTCATTTCTAACTAAAATTATTGAGATGAAAATGACCTTGACCTTGACCCCAATGACCCACAAATGGTTAATGAGGCAAACATTAAATTTCGGAAAACCCCTCATAATTCAATACAGCCGTCGGACCCTTTGGGATATATGTAGTTGGTTTAATCAGAGGCGTTATAATTACTTCTTAAATCACCTATTTAATCAGGTAAATTGTATTGAATTGGGTTTTACGGCGCACCAACACATGAAAGGTTATATGGTGCCTAACAGGCATGAACATGCCAGGCTCATCCTCCATGTACTAGATAAAATATGGAGAATGGGCCTAGGACCTTCTCAGCCTGAACTGCAGAGCTGCTGCACATTCTATTGTAGACACTCCATTTACGCTGGAGTCAGGTTTATTGTTTTACTGCCACTGCTCTTTGATGCGAGCGAGATAGCACCTGAAACAATGCAGGGGTCATGATGAAGACCTTTAATGAGTGACAAAATGAATACGACTGGGGTGTCCTACCCCTCTGCATGTGACGGTGTGTTTGCAGTGGTTGTATTCTACTCCGGCAACCACACTGGGGGTAATCAGGTAAAACAACAAATTTAAATATACATCAACAACTTTTATTTCCCAAATTATGGCTATAGGCCGAATGAGAATGAGACACAAAAAAATAAATATGACAAATGGACAATATATATAGAGGAACATTTATGTCATCCTCAGTCTGTCCTGTGGGATTAACAACCCTTTTCAGAACAAAAATCATACTAATTTCTGTGTACGACAAAAAAGGCAATGCAAAGCCTTACAAAAGCTATCACCAAATGTGTTCAAATGAAACTTAGACCAAAACTCCCGACATGGTTTATATTAATGATACATACAGGTCTAAATCATGCTATGCTAACTGGAGTAGACCCCTAAATTAGCCCAAGTTCAGTTGTCAATATATGACAATCACATATTCAATATTTGACATATTGTATATTTGACATGTTCAATATCTAACATATTCAAATTTGACATATACAATGTATTCTAGGGGTATTCCATCGAAACATGCACGGGATCCCAGGAACGCACTTTTGAAATTGAAAACTCACCCATAGATGCAAAATTGAGTTTAAAAAGCGAATTTCAGAAAATAGGGTTCACTCATTGATGTTTATTAAATTGCCTTCCTAGGGTCCTGGGTATGTTTTAATGGAATAGCCCTTACATATATTCTATATGTGATGTATTCAACATTTGATATAAGGTATTCTATATTTGATATATTCAAATGATTTTAAAATATGTTCTGTACATCTATTTTACTGTAATTTGTCCAAATATGCTCCTCCTAATTCTTTATTTTGCACAAATCTGACATTTGCAATACATACGTGATTAGGACAAACTTTGATCTATATGACATACTGTATCCCAGGCTTATACCTCCGACAATGTTCGATTTATATACAGAAAATGATAAAATTAAAACATCTCTACAAACACTGGAATATATTACAATAATTCCATCATTTAACAGCAGGGCGTACACATATTAGCATAGCATGTTTAGGTGTATAAGTAACCGAGGTTTTAGTTTAAACAAGCATTTTTGTATATTAAGAATACCTTCATCGCAAAATGTAGACTAAATCAAATGAAGACCTTCCCTTTAAAAACAAAAGATTTATATACATGTATATTTACTTCTTTATCAAACTTTTGAACAATACAATTTAAGTATATTTAAGGAACACACAGGAATCTTGTTTTTTTTTTATAACTGCTGTGTCATGTTTAGATTTCCTACGCAATATGCATATTTGAAAATCATTACATGTCATAATAATTACTTGAATAAATATTTCTATTTTTTTTGATTACATCACATTAATAATGAAGGAAAGTTAAAAAAAGTCCAAATTGTATTCTCGTTAATTTCTATATGAAGCAGGTTTATATAAATAAATAAACAATACTTGATTCATAAAATACTTGATTTATAAATCGAAGCGCTATATTTAATAGTTGATAAATACTTCAAGATTGCTGCATGTCCCTTTCAATATAACATTGTATAACATGTTTTTAATCAAATTAAAATTCAGTTTCAATTCAATCTACATTCTGCCTATATGTACACAGAAATTTTAACATAATAATGTCCTCCTAAACAAACTAGTGTGTTCCTCAGCGTGACGATTCCAGAAATATGAACGAGCAACGGCAAGTGTGACTTTGTGTCAAATATTTTCATAATTATTGAACATTCATTCTTTTTCACTCAAAAATATTGCATAAATTATAATTTCTACAATAAACATCTGGCTTGGAATTCACCAACCATTCTTGAGAATATTCTTAGACCTGAGCCAAAGTACCGGTATGCAAATTTCAATTACAAATATTTCTAAAAGTTTAACGGATAAACGTTTACGACAAATATGATAAATACTAACAGATAGCAACTTCATACGATTGTTTATCTTTAAAGGTCTTGGGAATATTTGTGAATGAAATTTGAGTACCTGAGCTCAAGTCTAAGAATAGTTTGAAGAATGGTTAGTGAATTCCAGGCTAGGACAACAACTATTGTGTATGAACAACTATCTGCACAAAATGTCTTCTGGAATTAAAAAACACATGTAAGCCACAACTATAACGTCTGATGTATTACTGTGTGTTTTCATAGATGACATGGATTGGTACGAAAATCAGGTGTCAATTTTCTTCCTCAATATCTAAGTGAACTTGTTTCTTTGTTTGGTGTTTAACGTCATTTTTCAGCACATTTTCGGCTATGTATGATGGTCGATTTTTGTGGTGGAGGCAGACCACCCACTTATTTTTGGGAAGAACCAGAACTGTACCCCTCCCGCCATCCGTAATAATCAACATTTTCTCACAAGTTCAGCTTCCAGTGGGATTTAAACCCGAGGCGATGAAAGGCGAGGTTTACAATGCAACGTTGTTAACCACTCGACCATGGAGGTGCTCTCTAAAGTGTCGAGAGAATATCACTGTTGCCATAAAAGAAATTATTTTTTTGTGTATGAAACCCTATTATAATGTGTATTAGTATATAGCTTGGGGATTGAATTTGTTTCCAATTTCATCACTAATGAATTGAATATTCATAAAGACAAAACAGTCAGTATTAACATATTTTTCAGACTGTAATGTATTGTTTCATACCTCCTTCCATTTTGACATTCTGATTCAAGCTTAAACATCTCTCTCTGTGCAATTGTTAACACTGATATAATATACAAGTTTAGGACACTAACATGATCATTAAAATACATCAAGAAAAAGTACTTTACATTCATTAAATATACCCATAAGCAGTTGACCTCAACTGGTTTTCAATAAAACATAAGGCACATGGGGCTGCTATAATAAGGGAGCTGATATGCAAAATAACACTCAAGATCAAAGACCATAATTAAATCGACCACAGACATCAATAAGAAGAAATTCTTCCAAATCAGTTAGAACTAGCTCAGCTAAAAACTTTTCAGATATGCAGTAAAATGAAGGTGTGACAATGTTCTGTGTATGGTATATATAGTTTTTTGTTTTGTTTTTGTCATTTATGTTTTCCGACTCATTCTGATTTTTTTCTAGTCAAAACTTAATAATTTTATTTTTTATGCTTTCATCTTAGCTATTGAGCATTGTTTCGCAAAACCAGCATACGTATATAGCACCAATCAAAACAGTTACTGTATTATGCAAGTTTCTCACGGTGGTTAGTAGAAAATATTTCCTCTCTTTCTGTCACACATAAAACATTTCACAAAATTACTGCTCAAATTCAAATTCTGGAACCAGTCAGCTGTTTAATAACAGTCACATGACACATCACTGAACTTTTTCAAGTATCACATGACAGTCATGTGACTGCTGTATGAAGAACACACTAGAATTAACCTCATCCACCCCCTCCACCACCCCCACGCCTCTGGGTTGGTCTCCACGCACAGGAAGCTCCATCACCCGCCAAAGGCATAGTATCTGAAATGGACGACAAGGAGGAAGTATTTTAACAGCAATTTATTAAAATTATAAAAGCCGAGGGCATTCATATACAATGTAAACATATACCTTTAAAGGGACACACAACAATCTTGTTTTTTTAAAACTCGCTGCATACTGTTAGTTTTTCAATATAACTTGCATTTGTTCAATCATTATTATTAATTATCAGGGCCCAGTTGTTCAAAGATCGGTTAGCTTAATCCTTGATTAGTGTAAACTTTCAAAGTACATTTTCTCATAAAAATATGTTTTGTACACCTAAAAGTTTTTAATTTGCATTTCTTCTTAACTTAATGCTTTCACAAGCTCAATTTCTGCTAGAAATAAAATCATTTATCGGAAATTCAGAGAGATTTGAATTAAGTTAACCAATCTTCGAACAACTGGGCACTCAACTGGGCACTGAATGGTATAAAGCACGTTGATTATATTGCACCAATAATATACTGGAATTTGTGCGTTAAAGGACAAATTACTGTTATTTAAGTGGCATATAGACTTACCTGACTAGCATAAAGACTTACCTGACTAGCATAAAGACTTACCTGACTGGCATAAAGGCTTACCTGACTGGCATAGAGGATTACCTGACTGGCATAGATGATTATCTGACTGGCATAAAGGCTTACCTGACTGGTGAAAAGGCTAACCTGACTGGCGAAAAGGCTTACCTGACTGGCATATATACTACCTGACCAGTATAAGGCTTACCAGACTGGGGTAAAGGCTTAGCTGACTGGCGTAAAGGCTTTACCTGACAGACGTAAAGGGTTACCAGACTGGCGTAAAGGCTTACCAGACTAGCGTAAAGGCTTACCAGACTAGCGTAAAGGCTTACCTGACTGGCGTAAAGGCTTACCTGAATGGCATAGAGGATTATCTGACTGGCATAAAGGCTTACCTGACTGGCATAGAGGATTACCTGAATGGCGTAAAGGCTTACCTTACTGGCATAGAGGATTACCTGACTGGCATAAAGGCTTACCTGACTGGCGTAAAGGCTTACCTGACTGACATAAACGCTTACGTGACTGGCGAAAAGGCTAACCTGACCGGCGAAAAGGCTTACCTGACTGGTATAAGGCTTACCAGACTAGTGTAAAGGCTTACCTGACTGGCATAAAGGCTTACCTGACTGACGTAAAGGCTTACCTGACTGGCGTAAAGTCTTACCTGACTGGCGTAAAGGCTTACATGACTGGCGTAAAGGCTTACCTGACTGGCGTAAAGGCTTTGATTTCGCTAAAGGTTTTACAGGTTTTCCAGTTTCTTCTTTCTGAAAATAAAATACATTTGTGGAGGTGATTTTATTGAAATTAATTCTAAATCTATAAAATGAAATTTTAACTGCCGCAACTTTCAATGATTATTCCAATCTCTGTGTTACTTATAAACTTTACCAACAATTTAAGAATACGGGGAATGACACCGAAAACACCAATGTTTGTTAGAACTGCCTTGTCTATTTTAGTAACACGGTAATAAAAATATGAAAAATGGTGAAGTTACTATACATACTTCTATGTTATAATACAATTCTCCCCCCCCCCCCCCCCCCCCCCCCCCCATATGAATAAGAATAAGCAAATTAACAGTATAATAGATGGTTTGTTTGAAAGGTGTTTTACGTCATTTTAAGCACATATTAGACCATCCGTAAGAATCAACACTTTCTCACTTGACAAATCGAGCTCCCAGTGGGATTTGAACCCGCAGTTGCAAGAGGCGAGACATATTATCTTGACTATACCGGCCAAGGAAGTGCTTATGGAACATGTTGGTGCTGTAGTCATGTTATAAAGTTTCCCAAGATGAATGTTGAAGTGGAAAACGTTGGGGTCAACATCAGTGTGAGTGTATTTCCCTCCATATGTACAAGCTATTAGTTTTTTCGCTTTTGTTTGGAGGGGACGATGGTTTTGTAAAAGTTTAAATATGTCAACCGACACTGATCATCTTCAGTCGTGTAAATAAACTGACATGCGACGATTGGAACCATTTATAATTGCACATTTGCACATCGCCTTAAACATTTTTTTCTATGTAAAC